>JANHFO010001264.1:145688-161849 GCA_032468095.1 Pareas carinatus | reverse complement strand
GTTGGTCAGCAATCTTCAGCAGCAACACACAGGATCAAATACAGAAGCAAAGCAGAGTCGTAGAATATCGAAGGAGAAGGAGTGCTCTCAAGTCTCATGCTTATATAATCAGTATCCTGGTTCTAAGCAATTAGCATGACTCAGCGTGACTCAGCTTGTCAGCCATTTTGTAAACCAACCAGTTAGGTGTTTAAAGGGACCATAACCCATATAACCCTAACATGTATGTTCCAGACTAGAATTCAATAAATGATAATGTTTAAAAGGAAGACATAGGTGCTCTCAGAATATGCTAGAATTGTGTGGCAGCAGCTGTATCTGAATAAATGTTAAAATAGGGATCTGGTTTGCTTATGGATCGGAGGCCGTGTGACTTTTTAAATAAGGGCGAGAAGACTCAACAATGGACAAATGCTGTAATTGTTCCAATATATTGAAGACAAAAAGTAGGAATCGTGAAGGCAAAAACTACAAAGGTACAGTCGATAAATTCATCTGGGAAGTTCTCTGGCAGAATTCTGATTGAAAAAGTGCAAAAAGTGACAAGAAATAACATCTGAGAAATGGCTTTATGGAAAACAGAGGAGTTTCTTTTAATTAAAGGAAGTCTTTTGCTTTTTGCCAGGTCACTGAGAAATGTATGAATATGAAAAAATAGAGCAAATTTTTTGATTTAAAGAAAATACATAATAAAATTAATAGGCTTTGGAATGGTCCATTCAAAAAAAAACCAGGAAAAAATTATAAACATAGAGAAAAAATTTATACATTATCCAGCTTCATAACTTTTTCAACTTAGATTAACCAACCCCAGAAGAGACCATTTCCAGAAATCTGAGAATATGGTGCATGAAAGTATCTACCCAAAATTATATTCTAGAAAGAGGCAGGATCCAAGTAATTTAATGAATAACTACCAATTGATTTCTATAACTGAATGATCTTTAGCTGTAATATAACCATCGTTTCTTCAGTCATACATTCAGGGAACAGTCACACAAAGTACGAATACATATATGTTCCTTTTCCATTTTTTAACAGGGAGGGAAGGAAAGTAGGGAAAGGCAGAGATAGAAATAAGTTGGTGTCTGGATAGGGGATATGTTTAAGTATCAGAAATGGATTAAATTTCAGCAGGGCTCATATTCAAAGGATTTACACCTACATACACGATTCACAGAGATCTTGGATAGAAGAACCTTGTCTTCAAGGGGATTAGATTAAACAAGGGGAAAAACTCACACCTGTTTTAGTGATCTATGTTCAGTCCTAATTAATCTGGAATTAACAACTGAGCCAAAGGCTTCTCATTGACTTTTAGTGATAGTAACAAAAGTTAATCATGTAACCTTAGCTAAGATACAGTGCATCAAAGACAAAGTTGGCTACTTTTAATGGAACAGTCCCATTGAGAAAGAAACCAAAAGATGGGGGGGAAACCAAGTTCTGATAACTCAAACTCAGGGTACCTTCTGCAGAACTGAAAGACTGCCAGCATCCATCATACACATTGTGCTCTCACCTCTTCATAGACAGAGAAGTCGTGCATGAAGAAAGTGCATAATTAATCGGGAAACCAAAACTCACACCAGGCTGTCATAAGTCATCTATTAACACTAAGCAAAAAGCTGCACACATTCTCTGAAGCACTTCTGCGAGTGAAAACTAAAGCTGAGTAGATCCTGCTACATCACACCTACTTCTACTATTGCTTGAACCATCCTCATTGAAGCAGAATAATGTGTTCCGACATTTGTTAGATACTGCAATGTCCATTTCTTCTTATTCCTGCTCATGCAACCTCAATACGTGGTTAACAGCCTTTATATTACAGAATGATCCTACCTGTCATTGCAGAGGTTGGAAGTCTGCAATACTATTAGCTTTCTCCATTTGCCAATAAATTGTAATGCATGTTAAAATCAACTATTTTTCTATATTATCTTATGTATAGATATCGAATCTTTCAGTTTGTTTTTATTTATATATTTACTTATATGCAAATTTGAAGCTCATACAGATTACCTTGAGGCAGTCCCGGTCCTTGTCTCAAATAATCAATAACTGAACGCAGAGAGCAGTAGCCATTCAGTGTTTGCTGTTTCAAGGTAGTACATCACTGGAAGATATGAAGGACAAGACTGGAGACAAATTAACCTGGAGAAAATCTAGCTATGTGTCTCCTGACATGATGACTGTTGTGTCCGAAAGTTAGAAAAGCCGCCGCGTGATCTGTTAACTGCGGCCGGCTTCAGTCAACAGTAGATGTTCAGTGCAGCGCATGGGGAGAACAGAAGCCGCAGCCCGGATTGGCCGGAGACGAGCGGAGCCGTGCCTATCACCGCGCGGTCCGCGAGAGTGCTCCGAACCGCGATTGGGCGAGAGACAATCACGGGGGGTTTCTGTACGACTCGCGGCGGGTTTAAAAGACAGGCACCGTGTGGTGTCTCTTTGTCTTTGGTTAGAGTTTCCAATAAACGTTGAAGTTACAGCGTCCTGTGTCTCGTGTCTCGACCCACAAAACAGCTCCAATAGTGCTTTTCAGACATGATAAATATGTTTCTTGGATGTTAACAGATGTCCAAGCCAAAGCTAACTTTGAATATTAGAGGTTTCTCAGACCCTCCAGGGAAGAAAACACTTTGGACTGGCTATGAAATAGGAAGGTATGGCAAACAAATATGCCAGAACACTTAGTTCAACAGCACCTGAAGGTGGAGAAATTTAGTTTTCCAAAGGTACACAAGAATGTGGAAATTTGAAAAATGCCAGTGCCGGCTTGTTGTTGTTCTTGTGTGAGGAATTCATGTGGGAAACTGAGAGTACTTAATGTTATCTTCAGAGGGACAGGATTTGGAGTCAGTTTTCCTGCACTTAATTTGGTTGGGAGGTTCTTAACCTTTTCATAGGTATATGAACCCTGCAGATAGAGATAACTCATCTATTTCCCTGCAGAAAACTGATTTATTTGGTGGTATGAGATTGAAGTTCAGCAGCATAAGCTGATTGGCCTCAACATTGAGGATCTCCAATGATGCATACCTAACCCTGGCATAAGCCATAGTTCATATACACTGTCAGGAACATAATACAATTACACTGAGCAAGTAAGGTGTAGGAAATCTAGAGTGTCTTTCCTCACCAGTAGAAGGAAAACTCAGGACTACTTTTCTTTTGTATATTCTTTCTCTCTTACATGACTGAGCTGATGGCAGCACACAGTGGGGCATCCAAGCAGGCTCCCCTCCAGGGTTGGGTTAGGCCTCTTCGGATCATCTCCCAGTCAGGGAAAAAAATTTGCACCACAGAGGCTGGTACTTTAAGAAATCTAAAAGCAAAGTCCTCCTTATTGTAGAAATGTACACTCCTGTTGGAAACCAATGCAGATGATGTTGTTTTCATATGAACTGATTATACAGAAGAACGTATGCAAATATACCCCTTTGTTCTTGGGCTTGTTTGCCCTACAGAAGATATGCAAATTGCAATAGCTCTTTACACGCCTTGGTCCTGATCTCTGGAAAAACTCCTGCTTCTTTCCATCTGAAATTTTGCCACAATTTAAATAAATTAAATTAGATATGATTGAAGAGAAGAAAAAATAATTGATCTCCAGGGCCTTAAGTACTCCAAATGTATATTCATATTGTTTGAAACTATTTTCAAGATAAATAAGTATAATGAGCCAAATTCAACTAAAGTGTCTAATAAGAGAATTGCAAACTAATATGTACATTTAGCTGGAGTTAGTAGCAGTGCACTCAGTTAGGCTCATCTCTGTATTGGAGTTTATGGGAGTGGAATGTAAGACCCATAAAACGAATGCAACAAGTTCATACTAGCTAAAAAAGAGAAAGAACATTTTCAAACAATTTGACATGCAGAACTCTGCTGTCTCACCAAGTTCAGTGGGACTGAAGGGGAATTCAGATAAAGCCATAAAGAGAGACTGGAAAGTCATTTGTCTAAAATGGTATAGAATCTCCTGCTTGAGCAGGGGGCTGGACTAGAAGACCTCAAAGGTCCCTTCTAACTCTGTTATTCTGTTCTATTCTGTTTTATTATAATTGCCCTGCCTCATCCATAGAAGAGATTGGAATTTATTACTCCCATTCATTGTTTTCCCAAATGTTTTTGCCATTTTCTCAATCATTTTTCTCATAAACCCAATCAAGCAAACAAACAGCAGCAACTAATGATGAGGGAAAGACAAAAGAGAATTACAGGATATTTTTGGTTAGCGGTGTTAGGAATCCTTACATTAGAAGTTCTTAAATTTAGGTAAATGTGCAAGAGGACTGCAGCTATGGGCTCCAACCCTACCTATATGTGAAGGGATCAATCCCAAGTAATGTGGATGGCTCTGCATACTTTAATGTTTCAGTGCCTTTAACGAGTATATACATTTTAAATTGTAAAGTTTGTCACTTTTCTTTTCACAGCAAACTTCAAAGATAGCAGAGAAGGGCAATGCTTTTATTTAAAGCTCTTTCATGTGGATACTCTTAAAAAAAACCAAACAGTTACATAACATAATACATAGCTTGGAGTTTTGTTACAAAGAATGACTAACAGCTGAGTTCATAAAATATGAAAAGTCATGATCTGTTTGATCATTGTTCGCTAAATACAGTACAGATGGCTTATGTACAATAAAGTAAGCTATATGTCAGTTTATAAACCACTAACCCTAACCAAATACTACTTCAGCCAACTTCTAAACCTACCCAGAATTTATTTATTTATTAGATTTTCATCCTGCCTTGATTACGTTATAAGTAACCCAAGCAGTGATCATTCTATTTATTCCTCCGCCTATTTTCCCACAACAACAACCCTGCGAGGTGAGTTGGACTGAGAGAGAGCGACTGGTCCAAAATTATCCAGCCACCTTTCATGTTTAAAGCATGTCACAGCTTCCTGGTTGCCAACCTGGTGCTTTTACCACCTTTCAGGAATTCAACAAATCTTGAGTTTTGCTGCTCAATGGAACTGAAAAAGCAAGCAACCTAGAACAACATCTTTGAACGGTAAACTAGACATCATTTAGGGTTACCCATGTGATGCTCAATTTCTCATTTTTTCTGGTATGACATTTTACATATATTTGCAGGTATGATTTAAAGAAGCTAAAGCAATGAACCACCATCCTGGAAAGGGATGGGCAGCCCTCTATTTTCTGATATCTTTTGTTCTTTACATTTTGCACACAAAGACATGGACTAATTATTAATAACTTTGTATAAGTAACTCTGGACATCTTTTTGGCTGTAGATAAATGATTAAATGATAGCATGGAGAGAATTATTGCCAAAGTAATAAAAACAGGCCAAAAACCAACTTTATGATTGCTGATGAACCTATCCAGTAGGCTGCAACTTTGAGGGTGTGATAAATAGCTGTTTGAGCATTAAGCAACAGAGAAATGGTGGGTTGATGCGGATACTGATTACAGTCTCAGCAATAGGAAATGGAAAAGTACTTTTGTTTTTTTTTGCCATGGTGCAAGGAGTAAAGTTCAAGGGCAACCAGAATGAAATAAATTTAAACTTAAATTTATTTAGTGATAATTTGACTCTGGTATTAGTAAAGACTGCTTCCCAGTATTCAATTCATAAGCAATGGAAATGCTCTTCTTCTCTTTTCAGAGTGGGCTTTCTTGACATTTAGAAAGCACCTCCCTCCCCCCTCTCCCTCCCTCCCTCCTTCCTAATGAAAGAGAAGCCCCTCCCCCTCTTTTCAGTTCTGAATCAGCAGTCCAGTGAAGTGACCTTACTGTATTCCAGCTATTGCTGTGAATGAAAGAAGACAAGGCAATCGCAGGATGAAAATCCAACAGACAGAGAAACAAGGTCAAGAATAAGATACATCCAGAAAAGAAAAATTTTGGAGAAAGGAGGCAGCAAGAGAAAAATACAGCAGCAGCATCAGACTTTTAGACAGCCAGAGCCAAATAACCCCTACTCAGAAGTAAGTCCCATTAGGTTCAATGGGGCTTTACATTTCATTGGACAATTCAATAATAATACCCAGATGGTAGGATTCTCTTGTAACATGGATATCTTCTTTAATAAAAATTATAATAATAATATTTAATATTAAGTATCTTAATTGCTTTTAGTCACCAATGTTTTAATTTGGAGGAATTATTATTTTTATTTGAATGTTTTTCATCTTGTTTGTGCCAGCCTGTTGTAATGCAATAGGACAGGATGTGAATCAATATGAATACATTAGGATATATTATTTTTTTAATGCATCCCTTTGCTCTAATCTCAATCTCTTCCCTACATTTTCTTCCCAGCAGTCAAAATGTTAATGGTGAGCTTCATGTGAGAAAAAGCTACTTTTTTATATTTAGGTTGTAATAAAAATACTGCCTATATTAGCAATGTGAACTAATAAATGAATAAATAATGTAATGGATGCCTTGTAGGATCAAATAAAGATCCATTCAGTCCATATTCGGCTTCTACTCTGACCAAGAAACCTAGAAGCAGAGAAGGAAGGAAATCCCCTTCCTGTGTTGTCCATCCCCAACACAATATATCTGGAAGTGTCCAGCTTCTGAAGATGGACGTTATGAGTTGGTACAGCTATAAAAGGTACTGAAAGACATTTTGTACATACACACTTGCACAATTAATCCCACATGAACTGAAATACACATGATTTGATTGCTCTATTCATGCTTTCTTAACTTAATAAGCTGTTTTTCCTCTTGCTCAGGCTCTTATGGTGAAGGGAAATTAATATTTACTTTCCACCTTTGGAACTGACAAAATAAAAATGAAGAGCCTGTAGGCAGCAGTTGAGCAACAGAAGGCGGTAGAGACTGCTGCATGATACATCTATGCCTAATGTGAGAATTTGAAGTGGCTTCCTCTTCAAAGTATCTTATGATTTGGCAATCAGTCACATAGAATTTTGTACAAAGCTGGCCATGGCCTGATGAACAAACCATACTAAAGCTAATAATCATTTAGTGGGATACGTGAAGCTGCCAATATTCTCTGTGGATCCTGCTGGTGTGCCACTTTTCTTGCTTGGTTTTTATTTTGAGGTTTGTCTCATTCATACTTTGCCTAGTTCAGCATACAGTGGGTTGACCTTTACTAACAGTTACTTTCTGGAGATACAGTTGGCAAGACCCTGTATTCAAACAGAGGATAACTGAGGCATGCCAAGGGGAGACAAAGGCCTTGTTGCTGCACCACTGCTCAGGGACATCAAGCACCATAGCCTGAGAAAATGCACAACCTATCACTTATATGCTTGCTCTTTGCCCATCTTGGCTGATAACAGTCAAGTAACAGGTGAGTCCAGCATATATCTTTTTAGAAAAGAGAGAGTACTAGCTTTGAGAAAAAATAACTAGGAAATCTCTCTTAAACAAATCAGTCCCAGATCTTTAAAAAAAAAAATTGTTAACAATGATGAACCATTCTTTTTAAAGCAGGGAACTTGAACAGAAATTGTTTTGTTTTTGTTTTGTGCAAAGCAGATCACTAATCACCAAGAAGAAAAAGAAAGCTGTGTTGATATAGTTAAAAACATTTTAAAGCAGCAATCTTAAGCAGCACTTTGTCAATATTATTTTTATGTCTGCCTGCCTGTCTGTCTGTCTGTCTATTGCTATTTTTTGTCAGCTTTCTTGAGAATTTTTAGAATTTTCTGCCCATAGGCAGAGTATGAATAATGAAAATAGTAAAAAATAAGCAACGCTAATCTCATTAAGCATATCAATGATGATGGCACATTTTTAAGGATATGAGTTTCCTTCTGCGTTGGAATCTGATTCCTCCTTTCTTCTACCTTTATAAAATAGAGACAAAATATGGAAATAAAATGGGATTCCATCAAAGACTGGGAGCATCATCTATGGAAACTGCTACTTGGAACAATAAACATTTCAGTATTTGTTAAAAAGAAAAGTTTCCAGTTTTTTGGACTGGTAGAGGAAACATCAGGCAAGCAGACTTTCTCTATAAAGATAGAGAATTGCAAGACCTTTGGATGATCTGAGTGATCAGTATATGTGAATTCTGTGGTCTGTCTTTGACTCCCAGACTCTGGATTTTTTTTCTTTCTCACCCTTGCTGAACCATTCATCAGCTTAGGACACCAGCCTCTGTACTGCAAATGCTACAGAAAGCATTTCTAATACTAGTGAGAAATTTGCTTGATACATATGCCACCGTTTTCCACTAAGCCCAACAGATTTCTATGTAGAAAACTGATTGCAAAATTGCAGCCCAGAAAAACTGAAGGCTGTTAACAAAACAGGATTTGAAAATTTCTGCTTTTCTTTTTCTTTCTCTTTCTTTCTTTCTTTCTTTCTTTCTTTCTTTCTTTCTTTCTTTCTTTCTTTCTTTCTTTCTTTCTTTCTTTCTTTTTCTTTCTTTCTTTCTTTCTTTCCTTTCTTTCCTTTCTTTTTTCTTTCTTTTTTTTAGAGATTTCCTTTCATTAGCACTTTGTTTCAATTTCTTTCAGATAACCACACTGAATACTGTGTTTAATAAAAATGAAGATATGTTTTCTAATGTCACAGAATCCTGCATTATTTTCCTCTGGCAAAGCAAAACATCTCTTCAATATCAGAGATGCGACATTAGCTTAAATTGCTTTCAAAAATAAAGATGTTGCTATAAAAATAGAAGCTTAAAATGTCTTAAAATAGTGGTCAAATTGATTATAAATATATCTATTGGGGGTGACTACTGATGGGAGTAAAATGGAATCTCCATATTCAACAGCAAACCTGTCTAAGCATGTAAACAAGATATCAGTTTCATAACTTGTGCCTCAGCTCCCTTGAAGAATCTGACCAACTGTTATAAAAAGCAAGTTACTGGATTAAATGATCTGCTTTACTTTGAGTGTAATGCAACAGGGCTCTTCATAATAAGATTTCCCCTGAAACAAGTGTTGAAGGTTTGGATATAGTTTTGTCTTATATTTTTAAAAACTTTTTACTAGAGGGAAAGGAGCCTCCATATTATAAATTTTACAAACAGAATAAACTTCTGCTCCAGATTGAGATGCTGATGTTTTCCCTGTTTGGGATTGCATCATTCATTCATTGTATATTATAAAAGGGCCCAGCACCTCTTCCAGCACCACTGCAAAAAAAGCATCAACCAGCAGAGGGTTTGGAAGGCATTTTTTTGTGTTAGCTGTCAGTTTGAAGAAGCCACAAAATCGGAGGGGGGAAAATAATAAAAGAAAGGAAATGGAAATACATTCCCTGAATGTAAACTCCCAGTAACTTACAGTATGGTGGTGTCCTTTGCAATTTTGGACGTCAGTGCCAGCTACCTCCTGACTGTGGAGCCGAGAGAAAGATCAGAGGAGTCAGTCCTTCAGTCACATAGATGCAAAAGCACCAAATGAACTGGAAGCCAGCCACATTTACTGAACAGCCTGCTTAATTCTGCTGAGCAAGCAGTGGCCCTCCTTTTTTAAAAAAAGAAATTGCTGCCTGCATGAAAGCAAAGGGCTCAGGTTGTTTACAGAATGGGTTAGGAAAGAAATGTGTAATTTTGCACTTTGGGGGGGAGGAGTCCCTCAAATCCAGCCCTGCAAGATTCCCGATTGGTCGAAGAGAAGCCGGCAGAGAGAAAGTGGGCGGAGAAGGAGGCGGAAAATTGTCTTGATTCGAACAAGTCACCTTGAACTTGCCAAGTCTGTAGGAGTCAGATTAAAGGATGGGGAGCTGAGCCAGAGGGCCTGGCATGGAAGGCAACCTGAAAGTGAAGGGGTAAAAAGCTACTGGCTGCAGAAGACAAGGGGAACTAATGTGGTGCAGTTTTGAAGCAGGCAAGAAAGTATAAACTGTTTCTCCAAAAAGATCCACAGATTATAAAATTGTGGCACAAATTTTGTTTGCAGCAGATCAGTTCTTTCAGTTTTTTTCTTTTCAGTGATCTCTTGTTGCATAATTGTGCCTGCCATGAAATCCCAGTGTCTTATACATTCTGGGTTATATTGTGAAGAAAAGTTGGTAAGCCCTGAGCCTCTGTTACACCAGCTGGGCTCTCCTGGGCTGCTTTTATGAACATGAAAATGAACATACATATATTTTAAAACTTCCACACAGTCCTCTGCAATTCAACAGTAAACAAATTGTCTTTTGCAGAAGCTTGTCTTTCCTGCTCATGAAAATTATTGTGGGTAAACTTTCAAGGTGTTCCCAAATTGATCAAAATAAGTTTAAAAAATATAACTCCCCATTTCAACGAGGTTGTAAGGGGTGTTATATTAAGAGACAGTATATTATATTGTCATATAGTATGAAGAGAAAGCTTAGAACCACGAGCTGAAAGAGACCAAAAAATGCTTAGTTCAGCCCCTTGTATTAGGGCAGCATATTACCCAACATCCACACCCACACTCTCTATCAAGTCATCTCTTGAGTCTTTCCTTTTTTATACAATATCTTCATTAAGTTTCAACATCATACATTAAAATACAAACTAACATAAAAGGGAAAGGGAATGACAAAGCAAAGTGACAAAAGTACATCAAATAAATATAACAAAAGTGACCACTGATTTCTAAACCTAAATAACCTTATATTTAAAAAACGACAATATTTCTCTAGTCAAGTCTTCTCTCTTGAGCCTTTCCAAAGAAAATTTTATCACAGCAAAAGTCACACTTCTCAAGCAATTTCTGCACTTGACATGTCAGCAGGGAAGATTGGTTCTTTTTGTTAGCATATGGTATAATCTTGCCAATTTAATATTTATAATTCAGTATTTTGTGCAACACCAGAAAGTTAGTTAATTTTGTAACTAGATTTTGTTTATAAATTACACAATGTATATGAGTATTGGTCTACATTTAACATTTAAAAAATCATAACTTTCCTGTGTACCTCAATCTCTCCAAAAAAGTTCACAAATTCTTGGGTGACACCTTTCAAAATCAAATAGGCATGCTGTTTATAGCCTATCCATTCAATTTGATTATAATAGATTTTATAGTGGTATTCCTGAAGGGCTTCATGAAAACAGCATTGCACAAGTCCCTCCCTTTTGTAATGTGTTGTGATGTTGTTTGTACTATAGTGAGTTTGTGATCCAGCCATGGGCTGACCAGTGCTCAGGGATCACAATTCTGCTTTCATCATTTGATGAAAATGGTAAGAACTTGTGAACATATATCTGAAATTACACTGCACAAATTTAATATGTATATATGATCTCACTAGAATTTTCCAAGCAAAGAAATAAACCCAGCAATAAGATGAAATTAATCCTCTATTTATCACATGATAGATACTAAGTGGTGGTTGCAATTATAAGCAATTTTAATATATTCCTATGCTGAAATGCTATTTCAAGTCAATAAAAGAATATATAAAATGTACAGCTGCTTTTATTCAATAGGGTGCCCTCACTGAATGGGATAGTTTGGTTTTTTAGCAGTGGCATGAATAGATAAAGATGTCCAAATGCAGACTTGCCAGAACATCAGCATTGGAAATTTGGAATACTACAGAAATTTGTCACTGTGGCAAACATAGAAGCCTAGGAGTGAGAGATGGGGGTATGCTTTAACCCGGGGGTCCCCAATCCCCGGTATGGGTCAGCACTGGTCTGCAGCTTGCTAGCAACCAGGCTACACAAACAAGTCAAGCCTCATTGGCGGGTTGCAGGTAGCACACAAAATCACACACACACACCAATTCTTGGAAAAACCTTTCTCCATGGAACTGGTCCCTGGTGTTCAAAAGGTTGGGGGCCACTACTGTAATGTATTCCTAAAAATAAAGGAAGAAAGGATAGGTTTAAGGGTCAAGCTGAGGGATAAGATGAAGCATTCACTCATGAGCAGGCAAGTTGACTGATAACTTTCTCTATACAGAAAGGGCAAATGCTGTTTTCTGCAAACTTCAATAAATATATAATATTTCTATACATGCATGAATCTTCTATAAACTTAAAAGTCTTGAAAAAAATGACAAATTTTTGAGATCAATGGAGGAAGAGGCATTTGAGTGCCTCTTACATCTGAAATATTAGGAGACACACTTGTTCATATAATCTAGAAATACTCAACTACATACATATATACATATATGTATATATGTAAGTATATCATCTTAATCAGAGTTATCTGGAGGAAAGGAGAAGCAATATAGCTTCCTTCTTAATTCCAGTAACTTTGATACAAATCACTGGTTTCACACACCATTAAGACTTGATGGGAACAAGCAAAGAAGCTAAAAGCAGATTGCCAGTTTCTTTCTGCACTGTAGATCCAGTTAATTAGTTGACTAGCAGGTAGAATGATGTAGGGGCTGCACAAGCTTCTGTTAAAGGCTTGGTTACAAAGACCAGTTGAAAATTGAAAAATCTGATCTGAGCATTATCTCTAAGATAAATAGTTAGATTTAATGGATTACCCTATACGTTAGTGAATCTGTCAGGACTGTTAAACATACATTACACACTTATACATATATTTAACAGACCCCATTTATGGAAATGCACATTATGGTGATAATTATGGCAAAGTAAAGGACATGTCTATAATACACTATTTCCATTCCTTAATTCCTCAAAAGCAGCTTGAAGCAACCCTGCCAACGTTATTCACTCCTGGAATGCTGAGAACATAAACAGCCTATCTGCATTCTCCCTTTGGCTGATCAGTAGGAGGTTACGAAAAGTAATGAACAAGCATTCCAAGCTAACACTAGAGTTGCTATTTCTAAAGCAACAATAAAAAACCCACAATCGAAAGGAAATGTAATAAATGGCTATTGTCCCTCCACATCTTTTCCCAATACATAATTGGAGTGGTGGTAATAAGGTGAAGCTGCCTGGCTACCAAATCATAATT
The DNA here is from genome assembly GCA_032468095.1 of Pareas carinatus. Classification (NCBI taxonomy): domain Eukaryota; kingdom Metazoa; phylum Chordata; class Lepidosauria; order Squamata; family Pareidae; genus Pareas; species Pareas carinatus. The sequence continues at coordinate 148,997 of JANHFO010001264.1, read as the reverse complement.
CTTCCTGAATTAAAAATTCCATTGAGAGTTGTGACATTGACATAATGTTACATCAGTTTTGCATTCAAGCATTTTTGTCAACACTGTTCAGAACTGGAATGGTGACTGATATTGAGAAGATGCAGCTGAACAAAAAGCTTATATTTTAGGTTGGTGCTACTAATTGCACAGGCACTTGTGAGTTGTAAAAATTCATAAGGCCACCAGACGGCAGCAGAATATTCTATATAAGCTCAGACTGTTGAAATTCAGGTGGTAGAAGGCGAACAAGATGAGAGAGATCTACAGTAGGTGTCCTAGTAGACCACCACTCAAGAATGAGACAGCAGTGTTCAGCAGCTGTCGAAAAAGCTAATGCAATCCTAGGTTGCATCAAAAGAGGGATAATTTTAGGATCACATGAAGTGATAGTATTGCTTTATACTGCACTTGGAACATTGTGTCCAATTCTGGTCACCAAGATACGAAAAAGATGTTGGGATTCTAGAAAGAGCACAGAGACGAGCAACAAAGATTATAAGGGGTCTGGAGGCTAAAGAATACGATGAACGATTGAGGCAACTAAGTATGTCTAGTCTAACGATGAGAGGGACTGCAGTGATACGATAGCAGAGATGGTGAACCTTTTAGAGGTCGAGTGCCCAGATTGGAACCCAAAAGCCACTTATCACAAAGTGCCAATACGGCAACATGCACACCCACCCGGTCATCTATAACCCCACACTTGTCGGCGACCCCTTGCACTCCCCTGTTGCTGTCGACACCACCCCTCACTCGGCAGCCTCCCCCAGCTTCTGCAGCCTAAACGTAGTCTGTCACGGACCTTCTCTGATCCACCACGGGCCTTTCAGTGACCTATCCCGTCTTCTGCAGCTTGCTGTGAGCTATGCTCCCCTCCAACCTAGCTCCTCTCCTCTCTCACCTTCGCCACAAACTCTGTGCTGCATTTGAGCCACTGGTCTTATTCCAGACAGGGGAGGGAGGAAGCGCTCTCATTGGGCTGCAGGGCAGAGGGGCAGGTAATGTCAGAAATGTCCCCAGGCACGCGTGAAGGGGGAGAATGGAGCCCCGCGTCCCTCTGGCTTTCTAGTAAAGAAGAGACTGGACAGTCATTTGTCCAGAATCGAAGAGTGCCTTCTGCTTGAGCAGATGGTTGGACTAGACCTCCAAAGTCTCTTCCAACCTTATTATTCTATATTATATGTTCTTCTAATGGAAAACAACCTGCTTGCAAGCTCCGTAGAATTTGACCTTACAAGAAACAAAAGACAACATGAATTGTCTCATTTGTCACATTTATTGTCACTATTAATCAGATCAGCTTTTGAACTAGTAGAAAAGTCTTTTCTGTGGAAGGGCCTGAGGAGGAACTTACATAGGAATGTTATGTGTAATGCGTATGCCTTTGAGTCAGTCTCTGTCCTGGCAACTTGTCCTGCCTGGACAAGTCCCTGCAGTTTTCTTGGCAAAATTTCAGAAGTGATTTGTCCTTGTTGCCTTCTTCCTAGGGTTGAGAGAGAGCTACTGGCCCAAGGACATTCATCAGGATTCTTACATAAGAGAACACTAGAACTGCATACATACTAAAAATGCTTAATTGCCAAAATCACAAGATTTCACCCTGTTCCAATATTCAGCTATACCCTGGATTTGGATATAATATGGGAAGTACATTATTAGATCTCCCAAAGCTCAATAACTTTCCTGTCCTTTCTAGATGAAAATAAGAGATTGTTTTAATTAGCATTGCAGGTTTAAGCTGAGCGGCGTCTAAAAGGTATTCCCAACCAATACCGCTCTCCCCACTACACCTTGGAAATTGCTCCCCGACAATCAGTTTCAGAATCCAATAGATGAAGATTCATTAATGAGAATTCAATTGAGAACTAAAGTCTACATTTTCTACAAACCAGAAAATGAAGCCAAGCTGAATGAAGTATGAATGCACTGCCCCCTACTGATTGATGCTATATAGTTCAAGGAAAATAAAAGGATCCATGTATAAATGAATATAGTAACCTAGGATACAAACAGAATTCAGACTAGAAATCCAAAACCAGAAAAGAATGTATTATCTTCTTTTCAAGTGGTTTACAAGCATGTTATAGTCCCTGCATCTTTTGAAAAAGGAACATATTTCCTTTGAATTAGAGAAAGTTCCCTGATTTTGTTTTTTTCTATCTGAATTTAATAGAATGGAGAGAAAGTATATCCTGAAAAGTTTTTCCTTTTGGTGAAGTTTAAATCATCCAATTATTATGTCCACTCAGAGTTAAACTCAACTGATGTCTGGTAGTATTCATAGAAAAGACTGCATCACAAACTAGCCAAACATACGATACCCTGAGGTACCGTATGTTCAGATTTAGCTGCTGGGGTACATGGTAAAATGTTCCAGATTTTCAACGTAAAAGGGTGTTTTGGAGGATTTGGAGATGCAAACATAGCACCTGTTTACAATCCTTAAGTCCAATGTTTGATTTAAGGAATTATAGACAGACTCTTTTGTTTGTATCCCAATGTACTCTGAAGCAACCTTTTTAGAATCGGACCCAAAATGCTATTTTGTCCTGTTATACATAGTATTATAGTTGGGTGTATTGCATGAACCTAGAAAATTGGATTAATTTGAATGGATAGGTGATGGATGTTAATCCTTTATAAAGTTTCATTCTAACACATCCATCCATAAGGATTCTTTAAAATTCCAGCTTAGCGTGAAATGTGAACCAACTAACAATAGCTTATTCAGCAAATCATTACTGTATGAAAATTCTAGCTCAGCATGATGTGTGAACCCACTTTAGACATGCTGCTATATGTGGAGATAAGAACAGTGGGCAACCTTCACGCTGTTCTTGCATTTATTTGGTAAACCAAAATATATGCTGGAAATTTAGGGGGAGAAAGAACCAAAAGGAATGCGTTTCTTTCAAGAGTTTGTTAAAAAAAATCATTGTATGCAAAAACCATAGTATGCAAATAGAAACATCAGTAAATTTGGAAATTTGGAAACTAAGCTAGAATGGAGGCTTCATTTACCTGTTTTCTTTTTTCTTAAAACACATCTCAGTATGAAGAGGATCCAACGAAGTTCTAAGTTCCAAACATCTGGATAATGGAAAATCCGGGTAACTCTCTCAAAAGAAATTACAATATATGTTACTCACAATATGTAAGAAATTCTTAAAGTTTTGTAAACCACGATATACAGTACTATGTGAAAAATTAATAGTTGCAATTGCATTAATTAATCTATATATATAAAAAATTAGGCACGTTTGTGTCTGGTAAGTGATCCCGGAAAGT
>JANHFO010001264.1:22383-38214 GCA_032468095.1 Pareas carinatus | reverse complement strand
CCGGGATTTTAAATTTTAGAGTTTTTAAGAATTTGCAGCCCAAATAGATTTAATTTAATTTTAAACTGTTTTAATGTAATATTGTTGTGGTTTTAATTGGCTGTACATCGCCCTGGGTCTTTCGGGAGGAGGGCGGTATATAAATTGAAATAATAAATAAATAATAATAAATCACAACTACAGAGCCTAAAACCAGCTGAACATGCAGAGAAGCAGCAACTAGAGCAAGCCTTGATGATCAGATGGAAAGAATCCCATGATTTACCTGCAAATCCTTGTTATAGGTACTGGGAAGTCCTTTCAGAATCACAAGGAGTCCAGTAGCCTGCAAGAGGTCCAAAAAGCTCTGTTAAAATTCCCAGTTCTTGGCCATGTCATCATCAAGGGCAGTAAAGCTCTCCACCTCCCTTGGAAGGCTACAGTCTCTCCTGCATAGATCCATACTCTAACCCACACCCAACAGATCACGAATGCTCCTTTTGTCAGAAAGGCTGCATTAGCTTTCTTGCCAGACTCCTCCTACTCCATCCTCCGTTTACACTGAACATTTAACTTTTTAAAAAATAGGAGCTATAATTGTGCAACATCCTAATCTTCTTTCCTTCTGTGGGTTGTCCCCAAAGGTACTTTTTTTTTTCAAAAGGTAACTGGACTTTGTTTTTCCTTGAAGACATTTCACTTCTCATCCAAGAAGCTTCTTCAGTTCCGACTGAGGCTCTGTGGAGTTTATATGTCAGGACTAACAACTTCCCTTTCAAACATATCCCTGGCTTACTAAAACATTTCCACCAACTCAGTGTGTTTTAATTGTGATGCTCCTGACACCAAACGAACAAAACAAAACAAAACAAGCAAACAAACTCATTATAAATGAAGCCTGAGCACTCACCCTTCCAATCACTCGGCCAGCCTTGCTGCGGATCAATTCAAGGCTATCCGGATTTCTCTTTTGCGGCATGAGGCTGCTCCCAGTGCTTTAACCAAAAACAAAAATATCGTGATGCATCTGCAGATATCTCAAGCTCCTAATGCACAAGCAATATTTAATTTTGCACTGCTAGCATGGATTCACAAATTTTCTATTCAAAGGGAAGGTGGAGTTATTTACTTCTTTGCTTTCGCACTGAAAAGGAGGCTAGATTTCTGGCCATGCCTACTTGGTTCACTGCTGTGAACTCCATCACTAGGCACTGTGGTCACTAATTGAAACATCATGTGACTGCATCAGATTCATGAACTCACTTTTGTTTCCATCATTCAGTGATTCAGTGCAGTGATTAAACAAGACATCACATAACCATAACGTACAATTTCACTTCTGCATTGGTTGCTAAATGAGGCAGTTGGTAAGCAAGGACTGTCAGTATTTCAACTTGACTTTTCAAATTGCTTCTTCCTCCTGAATGGTTTTATTACTGAAGTTTTATTATGATCACAATGCTCATTGGAGTCATTTTACGAAGGCAATTCGGAAAAAAACTCTGGTTATTAATGACAGACACTCACAGATACAGAACTTTTATTATGCACATTAGGAAACTACAACATTACATTACTTTTTGACATAATCACCATTCAAATGGAGGCTCTTATCATAATGTCTTACAAGGTTTGAAATCCCTTCTGCAAAGAAATCTCCCTCCTAGGAATGAAGCCACCCTGTAGCAGCATGTGAAGCGCATTGTCATTATTACAGTGGTGCGATGCAAGCATCGGGGCATACTGAGTTCTGGTGTGGTGTTGGTTCATGATAATGCTCACCCGCACACCCCTAGTTGTAGCCAAGACCTTTTGGGGCAGTCTCGTTGGGATGTTTTTGATCATTCCGCCCTTATAGCCCAGATTTGGTGCCAAGCGACTCCAACCTCTTCTGGCTTCATTCCCAGGAGGGAGATTTCTTTGCAGAAGGAATTTCAAACCTTGTAAAACGTTATGACAAGTGTCTCAAATTTGAATGACGATTATGTTGAAAAGTAATGCAATGTTGCAGTTTTTCTAATGTGTATAATAAAAGTTCTGTATCTGAGAGGGTCTGACATTGATAACCAAATGGTTTTTTTCTCAAATTGGTCTCGTATTCATCTGTTGCACAGCAACCTAGTTTCTCATTGGAAAGGCAATAGAGCAATATTTTTTTTAAAAAAGAATATAATTGCAGGGACTCTGAGTAGGAGTCTCTATCAATGCAATATCAAAGTGAGTGGACCCTAGAATTGAGTCTGCTAGAACAAGGTCTTGAAAGGATGAAAGATGCCCCCAAATTACCAATATGCATCAGAGAGAGTGATGAATCCAAACTCCTTTGTGGCATAGAGAATCAGATCTTCAGACAATCTGCTCAGGTGAACCATGATCATGGAAGCAATGTAAAGAAACTCCACTGATAAAAGGAAGAAGGGGGAGGGGGAGGGAAAGAAGTCTAAATTTTGTTTCTGAACGAAAAACAAGGCATGCTGTCCTGACTAGAAACAATCATTGCATAATCCAGGAATACAAGATCGAAAAGTATCTCTGGCATAGTCAATTCGTTAGGCATGGAAGACATCGGTTGTAGAACAGGACATAGCTTTATTGGAGCAAACCACAGGCATGACTTAATACCAAGCTGGAACACGGGCGACAAGCGCAGCAATTCAGCTGTACATATACAATATGGCCAGTAGGAGGCAGCCAATAAATAGGCAATACAGTCTGGGCCCACAGGCTTCAATTACTTTAGGCAATAATTTACACTGCGCTCAATACAATACAGTATCCCTAAAAACATTCCTTGTTGAGACTTGGAGTTTCTACTGTGGGTGATTTGGCTTAGTCTTTGTCTTGGGGAGATTGGACAGGTTTCGGGAGATGATATGAAAAACTTCAATCCCTGTAAGACTCCATGGATTCGTTTTACCTTTCAACACACCCATCAAAATCAGAACCGCACAGCACTCTAGTCAACGTATTTGGAGTCGGCTGCTTTTGACCAACTGGTGCATGGGCCAGCACAGCAGTTGAGATAATCACTTGCCCACCCCTGTTCACCTCCTCTCCTTTTTTGTAATCCTATTATTTTGTAACTTTCCTCACCATAGACTGCCAAAAAACAACACTCACACACACACAAAACAGTGTACCTACCCACAAAGTCTCGATCACTCACTGCATCTATGCTGTTGATGCTGATGGTGGCAAAATCCAGTTCTATAATTAAAAGGGGGGAGGGGAAATCAAGGATATAGTTAATTCTGGAGACTATGGGAATAGGAGGGTCCCAGCATAGAGAAGGAAAGCCATTCCTCCCCTCAAAGGTTCTGCTGGTAGCATGCAGTTCTCTACATGCTGGAATGTAAGACCAAACAGTCATGAAGTTCAACATGCATAACTGAATATTATCCCAGCAGTGTCCATAGGTGGGATCAAAAATCTGACAAATGCACAAAAGAAGCAGGGCTCTGATCACGATACTGTGCCAGCCATCTGGCTGATTTTAATTCTCTGTCAATTCCCATGGACTATTTCCTCATCAATGGACCTATGTAACTTATTCTCATACAAGTGAAAGAAAGAAACAACATGTTTTCCCAAGACCAATATCTCTGTATTTCTCCATGCTTGAGTCCAAGAAATTCTCTTGTCAGGAATGTTAACCCCACTCCCTTCAAACTATTTTAAGAGCAAAGTCCTAAATGACTTAGGAAGTATTTAAAGCAAGTTTGGAGAATGAGTGGCCCTGAGATGCTACTAATCTAATCTACTTAACCAATGGAAGGCCAAGGACTTGGTTTGGAAACCAGTACTGTGAAACATCGAGAATTAAGTCTATCAATCTGCGTGGGAATCTCAAAATACTTGTGCCTAACCTTTGAACTCATTTCATTTGGCAATTTGCACACCCCTTTGTCTTCTGGACACATTTTTTTTTTTTAGAATTAGAATTTATTTGCCAAGTGTGTCTGGACACACAAGGAATGTGTCTCCGGTGTACATGCTCTATACTTACATACAGGCTACAATTGACAAACTGTGATTACAATCATAGGATACATTCATAATCATAAAGTACATTAATCATGTCATGTTCGTATTAGGTGCAATTGACAAACCGTGATCTTAATCATAAAATACATTAATAATCATAAAGTACAGTCATCGTGTCATCTTGTTATAACATACAATCATCATGTCATACAGCTCACCTCGGCGGAGCAGTTCACGGTCCAAGCCAAATGGGTTGCCAGCCAAAGCTCCACTGAAACAGAAACAAAGATTAGAAGGAATCCTTAAAGCATTCACAAACGAAAAAGACATCTCAGAGATGGCCTGTCTTGCATAGCCCAGATCCTCTTCAACGTTCCACCATGATTGCATGACAGAAATTCCCTTTGTCCCTATGGCGCAAAGTCAGAGGATCTTTGCTTTGCAATAATGCCAGTCTAGCGTTGAACACTTAAGTCAAAAATCTTAAATTGCTCCCCTCATCTCCCTCACACTTTCATTCTGTTTCTTCCATGTGAATGAACAAGTGGTGAAGCACTTGGATGATATTTTATTATTAATTGTAATGCATCGAGGGCTTTCTCTAAGGAGTCCCCTTAATTTGTTTTAGTCAGTCTCCCTTTTAGTAAACCAGTGTCATCCATCATCCTTGCCACCATGATTATCTCAAGGCTAACAGACCAAGGAAACAATGTTTCATAACATATTTTCCATGGTCACCCAACCTGATGACCTGTAAGTAATATTGTTTGTAGAGAATTGTACAGAAAAGATCTGTCTGCAGCCAAGGTCGTTTCCCCTACTATTAGAGAAAATAACGATGCAGAAGGCAGATTTTTGTCATTAAAATGCTACCTAGTGTAGTAGCTGTTTGTCCCTATTGTATAATAGTTTGCAAATAGTTTCTATGACTATTCCCCACATAAGAAATGTAATATTGCTCATAGAACAATATTTTAAAGGCTAGAGATGACTTGTTTCAATTAAATTTGAAGCCAGTCAGAAGCCAGAGGAATGTCAAAAAATGATGGCTGTATTCATTCTTCTTTTCCTTCTGCTTTGGGGCAGAAGGAAACTGTCAAATTATCTTTCCCTTGTCAATCTGTGTGATGCAAGTTTTTATTGGATTGCACAGACCTATTCCTGGAAACCGAGTAGAATGCAATAACAGACTAGCTAAACTAAGTGTTTGCAAATATAATTGGTGGTGCGGGGTATTCTATTTTCCTCACCCACACTAAAATTTCTTGGTTTAGATATGTTGACAGCAAGTTAAGTTTGACCTCTACTGGCTCACAAACATTTACTGGGAGTGGGGCGTGGGGGGCGTTGCTTTTACCTTCCCAAAGGCAGAACGTTGATCCTTTTCTTAGCCTCAAAGAGGCGCTCATGGTCTCTGGTCAGAGCAACAGCAAAGCTGTGAGGAAGGAAGGAAGGAAGGAAGGAAGGAAGGAAGGAAGGAAGGAAGGAAGGAAGGAAGGAAGGAAGGAAATTTTTTTGTTAGAGGTTTTTAATGGGCGCAGATAATAGGATATCTTTACAGCAGCAAAATTATTCTTGGGCACATGAATGTATGGACTGCAGAATTTTATGTAAAAGTATGAACTTGAATAGTGCGCCTGGCATGAAAAGCCCTTCTCAAACAAAGGAAGAAATTGCCATGTTAAGCATTCACCATAAGCAAGAAAAATAAATAAATACATTAAAAAAAATTCAAATTTTAAAAGCAAAATTTAATGGGATCTGAATTTTGCATCTGGAAGTTCAATTCCAAACTAAAAGCACGTCTATTTTCAGATGTTTTCCACTTTTGTCAGATACCAGCTATTGTAGAGGGTGGCCATAATTTGCTTGATATAAGCAATGACAGACGGTACCTTCCAGAAAGTGCTAGGGGATTGGTTACCTGAGTAAAAAGTGGCTCCATCTGATTGGTTGAGCCTTTTGCATGTGGGTGTACCCAGGAAATATCACCTCCGTTTCACTGCAACAGAACAAGCAGACCACAAAGTTACAAATTCACCCTTTATTCAAACAATGAAGAGACAATTGAAGAGGGGGGAGGAGAGCAATCCAATAATTATTTATGAACCTAATCATTGTATCACGGGGCGTTAATAAGGAAAAACATGGTTTTGTAACAGATGAAGGAATTCACAGATGAAAAATATATTCACGAGTACCAGTGGTCACATTCTATCCCCATAACTGAAACAATATCCAAATTACTAGGAGAAAGCAATTAGGGCTTATATGCCTATTAATTGCTCTTCATGATCGATGGCAGGCCTTATTCAAAAAACAAAAAAGCTTACTGAGTAGTAGCTAGATCTTGGTTAGTCAGGTCAGAAGGTACCCACCCTATTCAGTTGGCCAGTCCCCCAGAGTCTGCTTAGGAGGGATGCTATAGGGCAATGATGGCAAACCTATGCCGCAGCAGCCACACAGAGTCTTCTCTGCTGGGACACAAGCCAAGTCGTCCCGGCATCGCCCCAGAGCTGAGCGTGCTCAGAAAGGAGTAGTGTCGCCAGGCAATGATGCCACTGGGCCATGTGCATGTGACGCCAGGCGATGACATCACGAGCTGTGACTCCTTAGCCGCAACTCGTTCGGGCACTCTGTGTCTAAAAGGTTAGCCATCACTGCTATAGGGCAACCCCTGCTCTCTTACTTGTTACTGGAGTGCAGCCCTTGGCAACTACACAAAGCCCGGTGTGGTCCTCCAGCTTTGCACATAACTGAGATATGATGAACCTAATTCATGGAGAATAGGAATGCTTGCATTTTTTTGGTCATTTTGGATCATCAAATGGAACCTCCACATCATACAATATTTCTCAACCTTGACAACTTTTGAGATGTGTGGACTGCCATTCTCAGAATCCCCCAGCCCCAGGAACAATATATCAGACACTTGGGAGAAGGTAGGACATACATGGTTTGATTTTTGGTCTTCCTTGGAACCATTGGTCTGTGTGATTCCACGACAAGAAAGCTCATAGGGCTGGTGGTCCTCATCACTACATGGAGTCTCCACTGTAAATCTGAGCACCTGGTTGAAAGGACTTGGTGCTTTGTTTGCAGATTACCAGAAGAATCCCCCCATTGGGGGAATGAGATGGCTGGATGAGATTTCTCACACATTTCCTTGTACTTTTAAGTAGGGATAATAAGATCGAATTGGAGTTTACTTCAACAGTTGAGGACTAAGGGGGATTAGCTAAAATATTCATAGAAATTTTGTTAATGGATAGATGATGGAAGGGTGGGAGAGACAGCTGGGTTCAAGGCAGATGCTCTTGATCCACAACTTGTAAACTACTAAAAAGAAAGAGCCAGGCTTACGTAGAAGCACGTTCTATCAGGGTCCGAATGAGCTGTTGAAGGTGAACGGACAGCATTGTCATGGAGCTCTTCATAAACAATCTCAGATCAGTCACTATCTGTAAAAAAGACACACATGTGCTTTTCAAAAAGGAGATCCAAACTTATCCACTGGAGGTAAGATCTTCCCCACGGATGTTCAGAGGATTATTTATGCTTTTGGGAGAATACAGTTCAGATCGATGGCAGGTAATATCTGAAGGCACCATTTCAACATTCCTTCGGAATGACCAGAGACAGTGGCTAAACTTAATTATTCTAGCAAGCATCCATTCTCAGTATAATGGAGCCTTATTTTAATGGATTCCTGTATTCCCTTTTCTGGAATGTCGGGTAACACAGAGATGAAGACATCTTGGACATTTATACCACTTGTGTGAAGATATTATCATACAAATGACACCATCACCACCAGAAGGTGAACTGTTGCATGTCAGGTCGAGTGCAGTGGAAACTTCTATCACTGCAAATACAAAATGGCAGTCGTAAATTATGGAGGAGGGCAGGAATTTTAATAATTCTGCATTCTGCATCCTGCAAGCCACCATGATTAATCCGATTAAGATGCAAGTTGTAAAAGATGAAGGATTTATTTGAAACTCCACTTAATAAACTGGTTAAAATCATTACTTAAAATCATTTTTTTTCCCACCAGATGGAAAACCAAAATAGAACTGCAAATAGATGCAACTATATCACATGCAATTTTATTTCATTGCCAACGTAAGTTTTTAAACTAATGTGGCGGAGTTTTTTTAAAAAAGGTTTTCTTTTGTTATTTCAAATTAAAAAAAAACAAATTTGATGTTCTTTACCACTTTGTAATAATTCAGATTTTCAAGGTCTCCCAATGATCATCTACTTCATTTGCACAGAAAGGTGAAACTGAAACGGGGAAAAACACTGGAATACCAATATAACTAAAATTATTTTAGAAGCATTCAGATTTTTTCCTACTTGATCATTCCTGCTTCGTCCAGTGTGAAGCTTTCCAGCTATATCACCAATCAGTTCCTGAAAATAAAAAGAAAAGTTTCATTCTTCAATATTGATTCTATAAGCAGTTGCAAACTTTGACTATTTCCAATATTAGTCCCCTGAAACCAGGAATATTTCTCAGATCTAAACCTGAATCTGAATCGGAATCTGAATCGGAATCCAAAATCCAAAATCCAAAAATTTATTGGCCACCCATCTTACCATAGGGTAACTCTGGGCAGTTTACAGTTACATATACTGTTAAAACATAAAAAGTTAATATCAGACACTAAAACCAAGGACACATGGGGAAGGCAGTGGCGGAGGTGGGATCGGTTATTACTTGAACAACCATCTTCACCGTGCTGTTCCCCCATTGCGGCCTGAGCCAATTGGCAGAGCCACATCTTTAGGCCCTTACAAAAAATAGGAGAGTTGGGGCCAACCTCACACCGGGAGCTAGATGTTCCAGAGGGCAGGAGCAACATTTATATTTATAGATGTATACCCTGCTTTTGCTTTGTACAACACAACAATCCTTATTCCTACTTCTGATCCTACTACAACCCAGTGAAGAGGATTGGATGAGAGAAAGTGACTGGGACTACAGCCACCCAGCTGACTTTTATGCATAAAGGAAAACTAAAACTCAGGTTCTCCTGATTTCTAGTCCACACTTTCACTATTACACTAAGCAGGTTCATCAAGGTTATCTCTCCCTCACACACACATACACCCACCATGCTCTTTTTCCTTGTTGGAAAGGATCCAGCCCTTGTTATCCCTTTGATTCTACTCCACCATCAAATTGCTCTATCTGGAATAATTTGAATGTTTTATGAACTGTCCAAAAATCAACACAACTGCTGTAGAAACATTATCTTTCAAATCAGAAAATTTCAGTCAATCAGATAAACCAAACAAACCTTGAGTCTACGTTCAACAGTAGTGTGGATGTCCTCATCGGTTCGGCTGATTATCAAGCTGCCCTTGGAACACTCGTCAGAAATCTACAATAGCAGCAGTAAAAAAAAAAGTTGTTCAGTAATTCACAAAACGTCCTAGTTGTCTGGGGCAAAAAAAGGTGGTTTAATGGATCATTCATGGGCTTAATAGCAAGGCCTGTCCTTAGAGGTCCTAGCTGTAATCTTCTTGGCGGAGATCTGACAGTAGTAACTGTCTTCTCTGTTCCATGTTCCTTAGAATCTAATACATTCCTGTACATAATGATTTAACCTCTATAGAGTTCAGAGATTAACCAAGATGTCAACCTGCCTATTCTAAAATGCAATTATTACTAAATAGTTAAGGATTTCATTTAAAGCTAGATGGCAGTCTTCCACAGTTAGCAAAACCTAGATCCTTTTCTTGGTGTCTTTGGACTCTCTTCTTCCTCTGAATATCCGCCTAGATCCAGAGATCTCATGCTAGGCCCTCATCCTTGTACTAGATCCTCTTCAGGGGTCTTGAGTCATCCTGGAACCTTCATCTCTTTTGCAGTCCACTCCTTCTAAGTCATTTCCCCTTCCCCCCTCAACTTAGTTTCTCCTTACCCATTCATTTCAACCTCTCCCCTCCTTTAACAGATTCTCCGTGTGAAACCTATTAGCTGTTCTGCTCTCATCCATTTCTCAGGCTCAAGTTATGTCAGCCCCAGGTCCTGTTAGCGTATCTGAGTAGACTGACAACAGATGACATATAACCCGTTACACGGTGTTTGGCTAAAATCAAGGTCTATTTTTTTGGATACATGCTTTTAAAAGTGGGGGGGAATACTTTAATTAAGTACCAGTTATCATTTTATAAAGCTTACAAAATACTGATGGGAATCCATTTTGTAATATCCTTTTACTTAAAGCTGTGATGTCCTGTGTATTGACAGCTACTTTTACTTGGAGTTCTTTTTTACCTCTATCACAACTTTACCTTTTCTAATCCACTGATGATCTTCTCCATTTCAACTTTAGACAGAATTCCAGCCTTTTCCAAAGCTTTTGCATAAGCCATGCTCCCGCAGATATCAAATTCCGACAAGCGCTTGTCAATCTCAATCGAAGCGTTAAACTGTTCCATGATGGGGTCAATACTTCCCACTATCCTTCCTCCATAAAGTTTGTCACTCTAAGATGGGGGAAGGGGAAAATAAAGTGTCATAAAGTTAACAATAACTTCTAACAATACCATGTTTGTATACTAGCCCAAATCTTTCTGCTGCTGAAGGATGGTGCCCTCAATCCATGCCATGGATAAACGCTGTCTATCTGTCTTGGGGGCGGGGGGAGGCTGGTGGTCTCCACCAGAGCTGAATGCAACATCTATCATCTAAAGCTATTGGAATGTTCTTGATAAATTGACTTGGTTGACTTTCTTACTATTTATCACTTCTTAATAGGTCAGCATGCTACTACTACCCTTGAGTTAGAAGTCATGCCCATGTCACCATTTCTGGTCAGTTCATCAGCTTGCTGAGAATATTTTATTATAAGGGCACTTTAAGAAGCTCACAGGTGTATGAGGAAGCAGCACTTATACATCCATATGGCATATTGGCAAATGCTAGGACTGGCCTTATGTGGCTGGCATCCTAAAGAAGCAGAAAGTTTCACTATGATGGTTCACTAACAGAATAAAAAAGTTGGGATTGACCTTGTGGTCTTCTAGTCCAACCTGTTGCTCAAGCAGTAGACCCTATACCGTTCTGGACAAATAGGTGTCCAATCTCTTCTTTAAAAGTTCCACTGATGGAGCACACACAACTTCTGAACGCAAGCCGTTCCACTGATTAATTGTCCTCACTGTGAAGAAATTACTCTTTAGTTCTAAGTTGGATATCTCTTTGAGAACTTGATGATGGTTTCTCAGAAACTAAGAAAAGAAATGACTTGAGTATGAGCTTCAAACATCTAATCATTCCTCCACTACCATAAAAGCAATTACTGCCCCTCCCAATTAATATTTTACTCTGAAAAATTAATTAATTTGGAGTGGCAGTTTAACAAGTCCTCGCCTTGCTGAATTCAAACATTAATATTAAAATCTTTGGAACAAAAAAAAATATTCTCACAAATTCTACCGTCATCAATGTATTGAAAGGGAAAGGGGATTAGGTTACAGTAATCTTGGCAACTAGATATTTTTATTTTGTTATTTAATCTGCTGCAAACTTTTTACTTTTGGTAAAAAACAACAACACATAATTATCAGAGAAGACGGTTAATCATATTTCTAATAATGGAAGAACATGTGGATATTCTGGGCTACTAATATTTTGCACATCATTATCTACTTTCTTGGGTTGTAAGAAATGCAACACTGATTTAAGCACTATTGATAATCATATAGCTGGTCAAATTATTAAAAAATGCTTATTAACCAGACTGTACATTCATTTGTAACACATAGCACTGTTTTAGAAGTTAATTTTTCACTCATATAGAAAGAATTCTTCTTCTGTCATATTTTACCATGTATATAGCACCTAAAAATAAACATATTCATTTTTATTTATTCAATTTGTAAACCACCCACTTGCCAAATGGCTCTGATAATACTGCTTGTGTAATAATTATTTTATCCTTTGTGTGGATACATATAAGCCCATTGATTATAGACCTTGTGGGTGAACTACACAATATAAGTGTGGCTAATTTAACCTTGGTTAGATTTTCTGTGGTTTAATGAGCTTATATGGTTAATTTATGACTCAGCATATAATTCAATTCAGAAAATTAGTTCATTCAGTAACTAGATTCATTCAGCCAGTCAGCTAGGATTTTTCTGATAAAATAACAGGCTTCCTATTAGATTCAGAATTCTGAAGTGAAGACTGAACAAGATCTACACACACAATTTTTTCTTCCACAGCACAACTTTTTTTCATTAAGATATATATATTTATTCAAGTATATCACTAAAGTTCAACTATTCCACACACACCCTTCAAAGTTCTCTCTCTATGTAGGACTCTGGCTGGATATGGACTGACTATGCACCATATAGCTTGTTCATTTGGCTATCTGGTCAGCATATAGTTTGTTCATTTTGAATGATATGGCTCAGTTATATTGCAGCAATTCCAAAAGGCCTTCTGTCAGCATGATTCTGGTGCAGCCGTTGCCCTGTTTTCTCAAAGCAAACATGAAGATAGCATGTGATGCTTAAGGGCTAGTCAAAGTTCACTGGTCAGAAGACAGAGGTTTTGGGCCAAAGGAAGGTTAAATCTTCATCCAGCAGCTTTAAGGGGTGGGGTAATGGGTATTTCTTCAAATAAGGCGAAGGATTCATTTTAATGTGATATTTCTCACTTCTAAATGTTTTCTGTTCAGAACAGGAAGTGGACTAAAGATAATTTTATACTGATCGCCAATTTTAGCTAAGTAAACAGTGGATAGACAATAGCTAACATGATGATGATGATGATGATGAAACAGATATTATGAAATTGCAGGCTTGGCAATTCCGCCAAAAGAATAATTTGTTCCTTATTCTGTTATACCTTGACAAGGAATAAGGGTTTTAATTTTCATGGTTAGGGTCCTATTAGCCATACATATTTTCTCTGGAAGGTGAGATAACAATAATAGAATCATAGGACTTGAAGGTCTATCCTGGACAAGAATTCTCATACCATCCCAGATAAATGACCATCCAACATTATTTGAAAACTTCCAGTGATGTAACACTCATGACTACACATAGTCCTCGACTTACACCACAATTGGGACCAGAAAACCTGTCATTAAGTGTGGCAGCCATTTGAGATTTAAAGAAATTTAGATTTTATAATAATGTTTTTTAATAGATGATTAGATAAAGGAGTAGGCTTTTATATAAAGATGTATACTCAGTTGATAGTCGTTGACTCAAATATGGACTATATTGGGAGGAGGAGGAGGAGGAGGAGGAGGAAATTAAATATGGAGCTATTATGCTGTTGTTTTTAGGTTATGTATAGCTGATTGTTTTTAATGTTTGATGTTTATAGTATGACAGAATACTGTAACTTATAAATAACTGGTTTCTTACATTGAATATAAAATTTTATAATAAAAAAAAATTCAAAAAAAAGTGTGGCAGCCATTAAGTGAGACATCACATGGTTGCAATTTGCGACCTTTCCTAATGGTGTCCCCATTGACTTTGCTTGTCAGAATCCAGATGGGAAGGTTGCAAATTTAAATCACGTCACATTGCGATCATCATAAATGTAAGCTGGTTGCTAAGCTCCTAAATTACAATCACATGACTGCAGTAACACTGCAATGGTCATAAGTGCAAGGACCCGTCATAAGTCATTTTTTTTCATTGCCGTTATAATTTTGAGCAGTTGCTAAACAAATGGCAATAAAGGACTACCTGTTGGAACCAAATCACTCCCTTGCTTAAGATCAATCACGGTCAGGAAATTCCTCCTTATTTTGAGTTTGGGTCTCCCTCCGTAAACCTTCCATCCACTGTTCCTGTCCTACACTAGGGAGAATAAATCCACATCTTCTTCTCTATGACAGTCCTTCAAGCAGTGCTTTTTTTGTAAGAAAAAGGTGCAGGAACTCACATCTTGTTCATATTTTATTTTAAAAATTCTATATTCAGTTCTTAACAAATTTATTGTATTTAAGGCAAAAAATGGTGCCAGAACTGCTATCAGGTCTCCCCCTAAGGCTTTTCTTGTTTAGGCTAAACATCAAACATTCATAAGATTCAGCTTCCCAAGAATAAGTAAAAAAGGTAAGAAGACAACAACGAAGGACCTAGGTAAAACCAGAGTAGAGGGAACAAGCAAAGAGAGGAACAAAGTGAAAAATGGAAGACATAAGGGAAATGGAAAGAAGGTAGAAACAGAGGGAGAAGAAAGAGGATAAGGAAGAAAAATAAATAACTTAAAGAGACGAATAAGAAGGAAGTGAAAGAAAAGGCAGAAATGTGCTAATTATCTAGAGCGATAAACAAAATGTGTGATATGAAAAGAATACTGTGATCTCGTAAGGCTACAGAAACATTGTGCGATCAAATGTATAATAATTTAACAAGAGAGCCCAAATTGGGATGCCGATAAACAGAATGTACTGTGAAGTAACTTGAAATCGCAGTAAACAAATAGAAACTAAAGGATAAAACTAAGTAAATGTAAGATAAAAATGAGCAGCAGGTTGGACTAGAAGACCTTCAAGGTCCCTTCTAGCTCTATTCTCATTCTGATTCCAAACAGGGCTCACTGTGCTCAGTTTGGCTTCTCAAAGGCTGTCTAAGCTACCATCTGCTGTAGTTGACCTATAAAACACAAATAAAACACTGGGGATTCAAGCAGTTACCTGTCGACTTATTCGAAGCCCTCCGACGTATTTCAGTTACCATTAATCGTGACACTTGCGTTGTGAACTGAAGGAGATCTGAAAACTTTTCTATCATTGTATTTGGAGGAGCATTTCCAAATACCTGCAGAGAGATAAAAAAGAAAATTGCTGTAAGCATGCATGAATCAGAGTTCAAATTAATCTGACATAAATAGGAAAATGTGCAATTGAACAGCATGGTTTTATCATTATTATTGAACAATTACAATTAACGAGTTGTGGTGGCACAGTGGTTAGAATGCAGTATTGCAAGCTGACTCTGTCCACAGCCAGGAGTTCGATCCTGACCACACTCAAAGTTGACTCAGTCTTTCATTCTTTGAGGTTGTAAAATGAGGGCCCAGATTGTTGGGGGCAATATGCTGCCTCTATAAACTGCTTAGAGAGTGCTGTAAAGCACTATAAAGTGGTATATAAGTGTAAGAGTTATTACAAATGAAGAGATTCTTTTGCTATGTTCCAATCTAATCACACATGCAATCCTTAAATGTTAATACAAAAATTAAAGTTTTGTTTTATTTTGTGTTATAGACCATAATCTCTTCTGATCACCGTGTTCTGGTCAGGTTTATATGTTTCCCCCCCTCCTTTTTAACTTTAAGATGTGCCCAGAGTTGTCAGACAGTCGGTGACCTTGAAATCTGAATAAATGATTAAATAAATAATGACCAAATGAAAAATAGCCACATCTATAAAAGCTTTTCTTTAAGCTATTTCTAAGTATCGTCTTGGGTAAAAGGGAGAAATCTGAGAAAGAATTATAAGTAAACAAAGAGAGAATCAGTCAATTTTGCCAAACCTTTTTGCTATTATTTCTTTGTAACAAATTAGGGCTTTCTTGTTCTTTTCTCTAAATTCCTCTGCAAAGGTGACCTTAGCTATGCTTTACATTATTATAGATTGTATATGTTTTATATATTTATATTTAATTATATTAATAAATTATATTTAAATATATTTATATTTATATATATTTTCATAGACACACACACACATACACCGTATTTTTCGAACCATAAGACGCACCGGACCATAAGACGCATGGCACCCAGAGGCCTCTCATTTGGAAGGCGGGTGTGCAAAGAACGCTCTGTGGGGTGCTCCAAGGTCCAGAGATCAGCCTGGAGGCCGAATT
>JANHFO010001264.1:0-15521 GCA_032468095.1 Pareas carinatus | reverse complement strand
GGAAGGACGGAGGGAGGGAGGATTTTGCATATGACCTGAAACTGTTAAAGAAGTTGAATTTATTTGGAAAATTGTAGAAACGTTTATGTCTTTTAAAACATCCTTGTTAATGAATGGGGAATGTCTATGAGGTTTTTTTTAAAGACACTTTGAAGTAATCAGCAAAAACGTTAAGCATAGTAAATACCTTCCATGACAAAGAATCCAAGCACACAGCAATTCTCTTCACAATGGTACTGCCTAGGCCCCTCTGCTTTCAATAGTCAATACCAACATGCTCACAGCAACCCTGGCCCCTCTGCAATTTCAGTCAAAATGTTACTATGCTGAGCATACTGTTTTGTGTTGTTGTATTTTGCTGGAGGGGGGAAGAATGAACAGTAGGTTTTTGTTCTTGTAGCTGTATTGGGAACTGGCAAGGAAATGCATTTTCTACCAATCAGGATTTCCCAAATGCAGCTTTGAGCCAACATTCTCTCATCTATTGCTGTGGTGCAAATACAGAAGCTACACTTCGGACGCTGGCAAAATTGCAGGGCATGGCCAAGATGGCACAGGCTCCAATGTTGCAGGCTAAAATGTCCCTGTTCTCCTGCCAAGGATCACTGGCCCTGCTCCACCTTTTTTGTCATGAATGCAGGGCAGAAATTGCTTCCTCATCTGCTGCAGTTCAGAGTGGACAGCCTTCACCTCTAGCAAACCTATTTGTTTTATTACAAAGGGCGAAACAGTTACTCAGGGCCTGAAAAGAAATATACAGAATTAGAAATAGGGAACAGGGTGCTTTTGAGCATTCTCAAAGCCTACTTCCATAAACAAAGCTTGCCATCTCTTCCCACGCAAGGCACCCGATTTCCCTGCAAACCTCTTCATTTCGGCATGCATGCGAATGAGTGAATGTTTGGGTGTGCCTCAGAAACAGATTTTTCTTATTGCTCATTAGTGATGGCAACAGAGCAAGATTTTGAGAAGCCATTTTGCAGAACCAGGACGAAAACATAGCTTGACTAAACATCTTAAAACAAATTACACCTTAAGGTGGCTCCACTAGTCCGTTTGAAGTTACAATGGCACTGAAAAGTGACTTATGATCGTTTTTCACATGCTCAAAAGTCAGATTTACTTAACAACTGCAGTGATTCACTTAACAACTGTGGCAAGAAAGGTCATAAAATGGGCAAAATGTATAAAACAATTGTCTCAGCAACAAAAATGTTGAGCTTAATTGTGGCCGTCAGTGGAGGACTACCTATAATTGCCCTCTCTATCCCTGCAGTTTTTATATTTTACTTTTTAATGTTCTAATTTTAAGTAACGATTGTTTTATATTTTTATGACTGTAGATAATTATTGTGATGTACGCCATCCAGATACTTCTTGTGAGATGGGCAGCTATACAAATTTAATATAATTATGTAATGTAAGATAACATTACATTATATACACCCCTCAATGCAATTTTTAAAAAAAAGATAAATTGCATAAAACAAGAAATAGGATCTATGCGGCAGAGTTTCTTGGGGAGGAGCACTTTCCATTTCAAATATTCAGATGTGAAGTCTCTCTCTCTCTCTCTATCTAATGTAACATAACATTATATACACCCCTCAATGCTATTTTTAAAGAAAGGATAAATTGCATAAACCAAGGAGCAGAATCTATGGGGGACAGTTTCTTGGGGAGAAGTTTCCATTTCAAATATTCAGATGTGAATGCACACATATATGTGTATATGCAGATATATATATATATATATATATTTAAAGGTTCAGTTCCTGCTAGGAAGATGGTTCTCTCTTCCCCCTCGAGTGGGTTGATATCACATTTGCGCCAGCCGCAAACCAGAGCCTTGCCGCGGGGGAGGAGCTCCTGTGCCCGGGAAGGAAGGGGCGGTACCGGCGCGCTCGGGCGGCACCAAGAAACTGCGCCCGGCCTCTCGGTGCGCGAGGGGGGCACGGCGGCGGCGGCCACGGCGGTGCGGGCTTGCCCCTGTCCGGCAAGGGCAACATGGAAGTGTAAGATGGCGAGCGAGCTGGGCTTCTTTAGGCCCGCAAGACTTACCCCCACTGAAGGGGTTAAAAACGAGAGGCGGGATTGCACGCAAACGCAGCAAGGATAGAGAGAGACAGACACTGGGCGTGGGCGGGTCTGAAGTGTCTTTGCTTTCCGGTCGTGCACCGACACGCGTTTCACTGATCCGTTTCACCTCCCGCAACCGTAGCGCCTCTTCCCCTGGCTGGGTTTTTTTAAATTGCTCCAGCGGGTTGTGAGAATGTGGCCCGCTGGTTAGTTCCCGATTCATCTTCCTTGGGCGAGCCCTGGAAACGAGATCGTTAGGAAGCCAGATTATATATGTCGGTGAATCCAGCTATTGGCTAGCCCTTCAATATAGCAAGAGGGTGGATTAAGCCTCAGTGCTGGTGACTTCATGGATAGACCCGCAGGGAGGGTTTGTCAACTGTAGGGTATAGAACAGGACAACAGTTGGAAGGGACCTTGGCGGTCTTCTAGTCCAACCCCTTGCTCAGGCAGAAGACCTTCTACCATTTCAGACAAATGTTTGTTCGATCTCTTCTTAAAAACTCCCAGGGTTGGAGCATTCACAACTTCTGGAGGCAGGTTGTTCCACTGATTCATTGTTTCCACTGTCAGGAAATTTCTCCTTAGTTCTAGGTTGCTTCCTCTCTCCTTGATTAGTTTCCACCAATTGCTTCTTTCCTGCCTTCAGGGGCTTTGGAAAGTAGCTTGACTCCCTCATCTTTGTGGCAGCCCCTGAGATATTGGAACACTGCTATCATGTCACCCCTAGTCCTTCTTTTCATTGAACTAGACATTCCCAATTCCTGTAACCAGTCTTTATATGCTTTAGCCTTCAGTCCCCCAATCATTTTTGTTGCTCTTCTCTGCACTCTTTCTACGGTCTCAACATCTTTTTTATATCGTACCAAGCAAAACTGGATGCATTATTCCAAGTGTGGTGTTACCAAGACATTACGGATTAGTATTGGCACTTCACATGAGGGTAGATTGTCATTGCCTAACATTTTCTATGGTCTCCAGTCCAAATCTAGGTCTGACCCTGCTTAGGTTTTTTTTGGCATTACCCAAATTCATTTGCTTACTTCTTCCTGCTATGTTGGAGAATCTCTTGCTGTGAATTTATATAATAACTACTTTTTTTTGCACTGCTTTTTTCTGACACCATTTCTTAATTCAGACTTGTGAGCTATTTTGTTCATTGAGAAGTTTGGTGGGTGCATAGAAGGAAAGCAGTTTCTTGTATATGCAATCGTATTTGTGCATTTAAATAGGCACACACTGTGCATTAATGAAAATACACATAAATGCGACACAACTAAAAAAAACCTTGCATTAAAAAGTAATTACTATATATCCAAAAATAAATCCCAGTTAATTTAGTGGCGTTTGCTTGCTCCTTTGCAGCATTGTATTGATAGGTAGGCTTCTGGGAGAATAAGATCCAATAAAAATAAATATTCATAGGATTTCAGTGCAGTTTGATAAGAAGGTTCTGATTGATTATTACCCATAAGCAATTTATAGACATCGTTGGAGATCATGCAAGCACAAAAGTTATATATGTTACTGTTGTTTTATTTGATTATTTCAAATTAATTAAGCATGAGTAAAAATATTAAAGGATTGATTGGGTTTGAGCGATAGTTCCTAGAGTAGGGTGTCAATCTAAGGGCACATAGAATTAGAATAGAATAGAATTTATTTTATTGGCCAAGTGTGTCTCGACACACAAGAAATTTGTCTCCAGTATACATGCTTAATACTTACATACATGCTACAATTGACGAACTGTGGTTACAAATATAAGGCTCTAATTGACAAACAATGATTATAATCCTAAGATACATTCATTATCATAAAGTACATTCATCATGTTGTGTACGTATTAGGTGCATTCAAAATCATAAAAGTATATTCATGTCATGTTAGGAAGTACAATCATGCCACAAAACATTCCATTGTCATAATTATAAAGTATATTTATCATGCCATCACATGGTGATTCTCCAAGGAGTTCTGGAGCTGAAGTGCCAGAAGAGATGCCTAAAGGACACTGGAGTGTGTTGGAGAAACATGAATAATGAATCTGATTGAGGGTTTTTTGGTGGTCGCTGAGCGTGGTTGTTTTGTTGCAGACTTTTCATTATCTAGGCTAGGTAACCATCAATATGTTGGGGATTGTATTGTGGCATTAAGAATGGCAAAACATTATTTTCCTGATCTTCTTGTGTCTGGAAAGCCACCCTGGCAACCCTATTTAAAGTGATTGCTTCCTTCTAAGAAAGAACACGCTGCTAGACAATCTATAGGGTCACTCTGTTGAATATTCTAACTATCTGTCACTGGATAAAGTCACTGGATTTGCTTTGGAGTTGGATTCTGACTTGTGACGACTACATAGGAAGTGACCTGTTCTTGGGCCTATATGATTATGTCATCTTCCTTGAGGGAAAGGTCTGAAAGTCTGTCAGTCTTGAAAGAGGAAGGATTGTGCTCCCTCCTCAAAAAGACATTGCTAGACATAGTGGTTCTAGACAATTTAGGCACACTTCAATCATCCCTTTGTGGGGAAGATTGTTGAGAAATGGGATTGCAGCTCCAAGGGGCCCATGAGAGAACAGACTATCTGAACCACTTTCAGTCGGAGTTAAGACAACAGTGATAAATCTAATTCTAGAGAGGAGATATATACCATCCTGGTTCTCCTTGATCTCTCAGCTGAAGACCTGTACACTGCAGGAGCTAGAAAGAGGGCTGAAAATAACTACAGACCCCTCACATCCTGGAAATAATCTGTTTCCTTCCTTCCAGATGTTGCTATAGAGAATTGCAGATCAAAACAACTAGACACAAGGACAGAGTCTTCCCCCCCCGCATGCCGTTACTCTGCTAAACATCTAACCTCCAGAACACTGTTAATCTACCTAGTAGGGATGCATCACTATTATCCTTCTCATCTTTCCTATTATCTATTACCTATTCTCTTATTTGTATGACTATTAACTTGTCACTTGTATCCTACAATCTATAGTTGTTTTATTTAGTTACCCTTGTATGACTTGTTGGTTGCTTAGTTAGACTTCTATAACTGCTCTGTGCCTATCACAAAAATGTATCTTAGGACATGATGAATGTATTTTTATGACATGATGAATGTGTTCATGACACGATGACATGATGAATGTATTTTATGATTATGATAATAATTTATCATTTGTAGCTTATATGTACACGAGAGCATATGCACCGGAGACAAATTCCTTGTGTGTTCAGTAACACATGTTGTGTTATGTTATATTATTAATATCCTTCTGGACCATCAATGGAGATTTCTGGTGAGGGGTACCATTCTTTCCTGGGGCATTTCAGTTAGTGTTGATTTGAGGAAAGAGATTGTGGCTGAGGCCCCTAACATGTGGGTGCCTCAAGGCTCAATGCTTACTACCCCTTTAGATGAGGAAAGCCTTCATCCTGTGTACTGGTTGACCACATCCCTGTCCTCAGATAGTCACTGATACCCTAGACCAGTGGTCTCCAACCTTGGCAAGTTTACGACTTGTGAACTTCAACTCCCACAGTTCTCAGCATAGCTGGTTGAGGAATTCTGGGAGTTGAAGTCCACAAGTCGTAAAGTGACCAAGGTTGGAGAACCCTGCCCTAGACACCTCAGTTGACTGTAGACTGTTGAAATGAGCCCTTGAAGGTGCAGCTGGTCCTAGTGTTGGTCTCAGTATTGTACATTTCCGCAGCCATCTCTCTAAATATAATATCTAATAATAAATAAATTGTACCTATTTAATTTGACAGATGTATTGGGCATATTTGGGAGTTTAAATTATTCTAAGGCTAAAACTCTCCATCTCTTTGGGATGAAAATTATGAGATCAGTGGTAGAAATAGAGGGGAACTGCAATTTCTTACAGACTGATCTTTAAATATGCATATTTCTTTAGAAATCTCACAATTCTTCATTCACCTTCTTAGTAGTTGTAAATTACATTGTAGCCAAAGAGAGGAAAATACCAGCTAGCATCATGCTGACCTTCGATGCAGTGTTAAAGATGGCAAAACATTTTTAAAAATTCATGTAGGTAGTGGTTCTATGTAGCAGACAAGCATTCAGGCTAACCCACCTCCTCAAATCTTCTGAAACCCTGCAATAATTGTTCTTAAATGACCCAACTCATTCATCTTCCATGTTTTGGATCAACAGAATAATTCTCTGTGGATCTGTTTTCCTTTTTGATTATTTTTTTCTTACAGTATTGATAGTTGTTGGGCACGGGGAGTCAGAAGAGATTTTTCCAGATGCATATGGACTGCAAAGACTTTCAAAAAAATTAAATATCTCCACCAACAAAAGAGAATATATGTCCTTCATCATCAACAACAAAAAACACCTCATGAAATGATTGTATGCGTTTGTGTATGAACATAATTGCTGTAGCTTTTCTTGTGGCTACACAATGCAGTGAGAACGCCAGCTCAGCATATTTTTTACAGAAGGGGCTCTCCCCTTTTCTCATCCACTCAACCAGTACATTGTAAAGACAACATTAGAGCCTATGGAAGTTTGTGGAAAAGGTGTTGAACTTGTTTGAAAGTGATGAGTGTGGTGGTTCTATTCAAACAGTTGGCTGTGCTTGACATAATGCATTGTATTTTTTAAGTATGTTGCAACAGGGGACCTCAAAACCATGTCATTCCCTTCCATCGTAAATGCTAGTGATATTTTCTGCTGCCTATCTCTCTAGCTGTACCCATTGTCCCAGGGATGTATAGCTTCCCCTAGTTTGAGATAAATGAATGTGATTTTTTTAAAAATTCATTTTCTGAAAATAAAATGAGTTTATTTGGTTTTAATTGGAATGCAGTTCATCAGAAAACAAAGAGCAGGCAGCTCTCCAGCAAGCCCTTGTAAAGAGATTTGGTTTTAGTAGTCTTTACAAGTTATGGCACACTTATTCTTACATCCAGTTTAAGTGCTGTTTCAGAAACAATTTGTAAGTAAAATCCTTCCTCAAATGAAGCTCAGCTCATGCCCCCATGTTCCTTTCAACTTTTAGAAGAAAGTTATGACTATTTAAGGTGGTTTCTCCATTCTTGTCCTGTTAAAGCAGTGGCCCCCAACCTTTTGGGCACCAAGGACCGGCTCCATGGAGATTTTTCCACAGACCGGAGGGTGCATGCTTTTGTGTGCTTGCCTGCATCCCGCGAATGGGGCTTAGCTTGTTTATGCGGCCCAGTTGCTGGCATGCCGTGGCCCACTGCCAGTCCACAGACCCGGGGTTGGGGACCCCTGTGTTAAAGTACCATTGTACTTACAATCTCTTTGGATTTTTTTTCCCATAGGAAAGATGGAAATGCAGCTCTTCTCAGCAATTACGAGGTAATATGATTTGTACTGTTCAGAAAAGTTACATATAAGGTGAATTTTGTTCTCATGGCTGTATTGTAATTCAATAGATCTGGATGGCATTAAGTTAGGGAAGCTTTTTTTTCTAGAAGCGAACTTGTTCTAAGCTCCTCCACCATTATCTGAGGCTGCAATTAATGGGCATAAGGGCACCACCTCCTTCATGATGGAGCCTAGGTTAGTAGTGTAAGTGTTCTGGACTGGCCAATCCTTTTATATTTGTTCATGTATTTCCTTAATTGATGTTTCCTCTACTCACTCACTTCCTTCTTAAAAGACTGACATCTCTTTCTGCCTTATGTTTAATAATTGTAGGAAACTGAAACTAGAGAGTTACTCACGAAGGAAGACGAATATACGTGTCCCAGGATAATGTTGCAGGATTCAATCTGGGTTGGTCACTGGGACCAAAGGTTTTGTCTTCCGAGTTTTCAGACTCGTGCTGGAGCTCATCTTCATGCAAATCTTTTTGTGGGACAGTGGATGGTAGTTGTTGAAATTCACAATGCTTGGTGGCCTTTTGATAAACTGTGGTTTTTAGGCTTCCATCCTCTTTGTCTATTGACAAGTACCTTTAAAAATGGGAATTGCCTAGCTGTTTCTTCCTCCATTGTGAACTGTATATCAGAGAAGGTGGGGTTCAGAATAGTATGAAAGTCTTTTAAGTGCATTTCTCTTGATGATGACGAATGTGTCATCCACATAGCGGGATCAGAATTTAGGTGTGTAGTTCTAAAATGCATGGTGTTCTTGTTCGTGCAGGGCTGTTTCTGCAGTATCTCCTGATACTGGGGATCCCACGGGTTTCCCTTTTATTTGTCTGAATAAATACATGATGAACTCCAGTACGAGTTCAAAAGCTTGGAAGACAAAACCTCTGGTCCCGGTGACCGATTCAGATTGGATCCTGCACAGAGTTATTGTTACATAATGGAAATTATAAGGGAGCTTGGGAAATCTACTGTTAAATTGACGATAGATTTTGTAAATCGAATATTGCACTTTCTTAATTTTAAAACAGAACATTCCAAACTGTGTTTGTCTCCAATAAAAATAATTGATTTAAAGGGTAGCCATAGGGTGGCCAAAATTTAAAGTATGGCCATAATAGTGGGTTTGCTAGATTGTGCCAGATGAATTACATATCTGCAAAGGGTTGCTGATTTCCCTTGTTCCATAGTGATAGCAAAAAAAGCTCTTTCAAATTAGCTGAAATCAAGAATACTTAAAAACACCAGCAACAGAATGTTAGCAGCGTGCAAACTCCCATTATACTACAGAAAGAAAATCTTGTGCTGAATACATTCTTGGAGGCCTCCTTTTTCTGCATTTCTTCCATCCATTTGCTTGAGGAACTATTCAGGATGCATTTAATTGATTTAAAGAAAGGTTAGTACAACCTAAAATAGGTTTCGCTCATCTAAAGCCTGTGGTGATTCGAGTTTAATTATTTGGAAACTAACTGGTTTATTGGAAAGGATTTTCTGGTGTCTCCTAATATTAATTTATAGGCATTTAATTTATATGAAACAACTGTATATGGCTGCCCATCTTATATGCAATGACATTGTGCAATAGTAAGTGAGAATTACCTTGAGAGACAGCAGAAAGAGCCCCAGACCAGACAACTGTCAAATAAGAGGCAGCTGAGCCAGTAGAAGGAATGAGAGCATGACATACACCTCAGAAAGGACCTTACTAAGCTTCTTGGATTTTAAAGACGAGGGGGGAAGAAATATTCTTTCAGACTTGCAAGATTCTATTAATGTAAATTTACCATAAAGTTAGGGCTAGTACTTCTGGACTTGCTTCTTGCCTCAAGTACTTTGCAAGGCTGACAGTCTGAGTGACTCACAGGGACACAATAAAACACGAAATAACCACAAACCAGCACAAAAATAACTCCAGATCCCAGAAAACAAAACTCACCTAAACCTGTGCATCCACTTTGATGGGGTTCCAGCTTCACCTTAGCCCAACGCTTGGGGAAAGAGCCAGTCACTTAAGGCCTTCCAGAAGGCTAGATGGATAGAGCATGCTCTATCGAGTATTTTTATTGCAGATCCCCCAGAGTCACCTAGGCGAGATGGGCAGTGTACAAATCTGATAAATAAAAAAATATCTTGGGGTGGGAGAAGTGCTTCAATCCTCAAGATGGCCTTTTACTAATTGTTGCTTCAAAGTGCTTTTCTTCCACGTGTTCCTTGGAAGTTCTGGGGGTGTTTAAAGCTGTTCCCTCCTTCCCAGGTCTTCAAATTGCTGACTGATCTGAAGCAACAGTGCCAAGAGCCTGGGAAGAGCAAGCAGAGTGTTGGCCAGCAGAATCTGAACACAATCACGTATGAAGTAAGTAAACAAGTCAGCAATCTCGTGCTTTATTGCATTTTCCCCTCTCCATCCCACTCGCGTACTTCTGTGAACAGGAATCTTTTATAATCCTGCTATCTACTAAAAGAAAGAGTTCAAAGGAGTCAGCACAAGTTATATTTTCCTGTTCTTGTATACAACACAAAAGTCAGCTGGACGACATGGGCCAATAACTCTCTCTCAGCCCAACTCACCTCAGAGGGTTGTTATTGTGGAAAAAAGAGGAGGAGGAAGATATGTTGGATATGTTCAGTGCCTTGAATTATTTTTAAAAATAGTAAAGGCGGGATACAAATAAAATATATCCCTGAAAACAGTGACACATCAGTGAAATAATATTCATACTTTAAAAAAAAGAAAATATCTCCGTAATACTACTTCAGTACTATAGCTAGCAATATAATAATAATAATACAGGTCATCTTCGATTTAACGACCACAATTGAACTCAGCATTTCTGTTTTTAAGTGAGAATTTGTTATGTGAGTTTCACCCCATTTTACGATCTTCCTTGCCATAGTTGTTAAGTGAATCGATGCAGTGGTTAAGTCAGTAACACGGTTGTTAAGTGAATCTGGCTTCCCCGTAGATTTTGCCTGTCAGAAGGTTGCAAAAAAGTGATGACGAGACCCCGGGACACGACAACGGTCATAAATTCATGCCAGTTGCCAAGCATCCAAATTTTGATCGCGTGACAGTGTGGATACTGCAACGGTCCTGTGAAAAATGGTCATAAGTCACTTTTTTCAGTGTCATCGTAACTACGGTCACTAAATGAATGGTTGTAAGACAAGAACTACCTGTAACGATTTAATAGTCAACGTCAGCCATTCAGTCGTGGATCAGCTCTTTCCATGCCCCTCTGCCTCACACCACCTTCTTCAGATCCACCATGGTCATCCCAGTGTCATTTTTTTAGCGTGTCCAGCCATAGGGTCCTGGGGCGTCACCTTCACTTGCTTCACTTTGTACCTGTGCTGCCACGAATGAGGGGAGGGTGGAATTTGGGCTGGGATGTCTGCTGGAGGGCCCTTGGAGTTTGTAACGTTACTTTGTGTGTGGGGTTAGAGTATTTGGGAGGGAGCGATGGGCCTCTCTTGGAATGCAGACTGGTGCCTGGAATGGAGACCTGTTATCTTCTGCGCTCAAGGACAATGGCTATAAGTTTCATTTCTCCTTTAACCGTCCTGTCTTGCTTCCCAAAACAACAGACGCTTTCCTGATTGGCCAGGAGTGGGTCGGAGGGTGGGGGACACGCTTTCAACCTGTATCTTTTCCTGGGGTTTTGCCAGAGCTTGCTTTGCTTCGCTGTAATTCACTTCTCAGTAAAAGTACCTTCTCTAACTATCATGGAGTAAGGGTCGTTTTTCCTGAGGAGATTGGGGCCAGCCTGACACATTCCCTTCACCTTTTACCTCTGATCACTCCCAATACGATTGACTCTCATAACACAATCAAAGTTTGGCAGCCTTTGTTCTGCAATCTTGACTTCAAGTGATAGTTTTGGTGAGGTTCGGTCTAGGACTTTTTTTTATTTTTGCAGTCCATGGGATGTGTAGTAGTGGATAAAAATACCAAATTCAGTCTGAACGTCTGGCTGACTGTGCGATGGCCCATAATAATCTCCTGTAGTTCTATTATATCCATCCAGCTGTGGTGGTGCAGTGGTTAGAATGCAGTATTGTAGGCTAATTCTGCTGACTACCGCTTGCCAGTAAGTTCGGCAGTTCGATTCTTACAGGTTCAGGGTTGACTCAGCCTTCCATCCTTCCAAGGTCGGTAAAATTAGGACCCCGATTGTTGGGGGCAATATGCTGATTCTGTAAACCGCTTGGAGAGGGCTATAAAGCACTGTGAAGTGGTATATTAGTCTAAGTGCTATTGGTACTGCTAGTGCTAAGACTGTTCGCCCTTGGATTGCCAGAATTCCTAATGTGGTTGAAAGTTTTCCTGTGGATTTTATCTAATTGTCATTAGGACTTAAAAAATAGATGTCAATGGAGCCTCCTTCCACTTCTCCACCCCCAGTCAGATCACACTACTAAAATCTGGTTGCAAAATATTAAAATATACCGACATGACCTTTTAAATTAAATAAATAGGAGCTTTGTGAAGCACATTGCAAAAAGAACCACAAAGGAAGCCATCTTGACATCATACCCCACAGTAATATCATTTTGCAGCATTTGAAACCAGGAGAAAGAAGTGTCACCACCAAACTGATGATAGCCTGCCTCAGTGCAGTGGG
Organism: Pareas carinatus; assembly: GCA_032468095.1. Lineage (NCBI taxonomy): Eukaryota > Metazoa > Chordata > Lepidosauria > Squamata > Pareidae > Pareas > Pareas carinatus. Next base: position 3,450 of record JANHFO010001264.1, on the reverse strand, counting down.
AATAATACAGAAAATTTCTTTTTCTATCCTTCTAGACACTGAAATACATATCTAAGACACCATGTAAGTTCCAGAGTCCTGAGACTGTAAGAGATTTTCTCATAGCCCTGAAAAATCACAAGCTAACAAAGTAAGTTATAAATTACACCATGCAACAATGGGTTAGAATTGCTTGTTTTGGATTATGTATATCCCAGTGATTCATAATAATATTGCTGAATCATTTGGGTTCATAAAAATATTTTCAGTTCACGTCAGGAGATCCCCTTGTGGGAGGGAGCCCGCAAGTCAGCTGTATTGTGTGTAATCTTCCATTTGTGATTTTGTTTTTATTTATGTTTTCTGTTTTCATTGGTTTTCTAGTATGTTTTGATAGTAGATGCTATTGTATGTTGCCGAAAGTTACTTTGTGTGGGATAGGTGACCATATAAATGTGATAAATTATTTATTTATGAAAAATCCCAAGTAGCAGTTTACTGTAATAATATTTGAAGTAAAGCAGTGTTTGATCATACGGAAATGTACTATATCTAAGTTGAAGATTACATTCAAGGAAGCCTAAATAAAGTGCTTTCAAATATGAGACAGTGTAAGTCCTTACTTACTAGTTAACTATGGCAAAAGTAATCTGAAAGGACTTGTATGAAGGAACATAAAATGAATTTTTCAGGATTGTGGATTTGGTTAATGACAGAAATGCCATCATTAAGTGATGCGGTCACACTTTTATGACCGCGTCACTTAGTGACGGAAATATTTATTAAATTATTTAACAAGTGAGCTGGAATTTTGAATCTATGATATAATATTTATTAAACATTTTACTTGTTAAAACTTTTATCCAACGGCAAGTTTAATTTATGTTTGTAACATGCTTTTAGGTCTTCTGGTTGTAAATAAAATTAATTGATTTAAATTAATATTACAGATTAATAGTAAAGAAAGAGACTGGGGTTATCTGCCTTTGTGTATATAACAGAGAACACTTCTCCTTTAAGAGAATGTGAATTATGAATGTTGGCGGTCTGCACATTATCAGGGATATTTATGTTTTGCTGGCTTGCAAGGGGACTTCATGTACAAGAGCCTTTTTTAATTAAAAGAATAAATATTCAGAAATTTAAATTTTAAAAGCTGAGGAAAATGCTGACCCACTACTTAGACAGGTATTGACAAGACCAGATAAACTGGTCTTTTAGACTGTATGTTTGGATCTGGAAACATTTCCTTGATACTTGTCTCTGCAAAATTCCCTTCAATATATAATAACCCTCACACAGATTTGTTTCCTGCTCCTAAATCCTTTAAAATAGTCAATTTCTGCTCCTAATTCCTCCAAAAATCCTCGATTTATGACCATACTTGAACCTGGAATTATGGTCATAAATTGTGCTGGTTGTTAAAGCGATCAACACATGACCCACCAGATTTTACTATATTTTTTGCCCTGATCATTTAGTGAACATTGCAATCATTAAATGAACACATTGTTTATAATGGACATTTTCTGCTAGAAAATGGAAGTAAATGCCAGTTTCCAGCCAAAAAAGTCATAATTTGCAGTCACATGGCTGCAGGACACTACAAACAGCCATAAATGTGTCCCCATTGCTAAGCGCCCAAAAATGTGATCATGGCCATTGAAACTTCAAACCTGGATAGTAAGTGCCTTTTGGGGTGTTCATTGTAACTTTGAACAGTTGCCAAGCAACTTGTTGTTAGGTGAGGACTATTTGTAGTCAATTTAGTTTGATTTTAATGGTTTTTGGCCCAGACGTATTGTAACAAAATAAAATACCAGGAAGAAAATTTGTAAAAATCCAATTGTAAACAATACTTTCTTTCTGAGCATTCACTGGATCTGTGTAATTAATTGTTCTTGATAATCCTGATTATCATTTCCCCCAATGTTGTCTGCAGCAAACTATGATGTCACCAAAATGACATTAATATAAAGTAATATATAATTTAATACAATCGCATTAATGCTGTGGTTCAGTACCTGCCCCAGACATCTTGATAGATATAAGTAATCATGATATTTCTGTGATCACATCATCATACATGTTGCCATTTGCTGTCCTTCTGATATCTCCAGCAGATGAAGAGGCCTGTATAAAGGCATCCAGAGAACGGATGACTGAAATTGTGGGCTCTCAATTTGCATTCTGTGCTATCATATTATTCCCTCATGTTTACAGAGTTAGGTATCTGTGGTTCTACTTGTGTTGCTAAAACAAAAACTCCCAGAACCCTCAGCTTGTTTGGCCAATGCTGAGTGATAGTAAAAGCTATAGAGAATCACATCTGGAGGCTGCACATTCTCCATCTGTGTTTACAGTGTTAGTGTATAGTTATTATACAAGTAGGGCTGTCATCCAGATTCTGTAGAGCATAAATTGGTAGTTGGAACCTCTAGATGGCGCCCATTGACAATATAATGGTTATAGGAAGACCAGCTCTCACATGAGATCTTAAAAAAACATCATTTTTTCCTTCTTTAAAAAATATATTTTTTATTTGCTGACTAGCAAATTGGGGCATTGGAACCTCCATACATCTGGAGGAGATCAGATTGGGAAAGGTTGATGTATATATATATATATAATGCTTCATATTATTTAGGCACTCTTTATGGTAAGTCAACAATTTTTGTGAGGTCTTTGGTGCTTTCTGAGAGCTTGGTTAGTTTCTTGCAGACATTTCATTACCAAACTAGCCAACATATGATATTATCCCTCAGTTCAATCCTGAGTTACAAACATTCTCGTCTATCAATAATTTTCTCTCAGATAATTGATAGCACAAAAAATAAGACCATTGTGCCTTCAACTGTCATATCACGTTCTTCCACCTTTCAGAGATAATCCAGATGTTCAAGTTCATATAGATGAAAACAGGTTTTGACACCTTCATCTAATTACATCCTAGAAATCAGAAAACAGATAGGAGGAGTCGCATGCCACACAGACTCAGATTTTTGTTATACTGTATAATGAAGGCAATACTATAATCTAGATCTCAACCCTTCCTGTCTCTGAAAAGGCCTCTTCCCCCAGCACAGGATTAGGAGATTATTAACTCTTCTCAGTGCAACATGTTTTAATTTTTTAGCTTATTATTTGATGTTTTTAATTTTTTGTTAGCCAGTCTGAGTCACGTGCCAAGTGGGTGGCCATATATATTGAATTTATGAATAATAAATGAGCATCCACCCTCTGTTTGAAGACCTCTAAGCAAAGGAGAAGTCATCTTCTCACATGGCAGCTTGTTCCACTGGGTGGACAGCTCAGAGGTTGGAAAGTTCTTCCTGAAGTTTAACCTGAATCTACATTTTTGTAATTTTATTCTAATGGTTCAGGTCATGCTCTCTGGGACAATTATTATTATTATTTAGACTTATATACCGCTTAACAGTGCTTTACAGTACTCTCTAAGCGGTTTACACA
>JANHFO010001261.1:138745-150967 GCA_032468095.1 Pareas carinatus | reverse complement strand
TATCATTTATTATTGTTTCATTATTTTATACATGTATATATATATATACATACATACACATACACACACACACACCTGTATGTGTGTATATATGTGCATATGCATACACACTCATACATACACATATACCTACATGTGCCTACACTCATCCACATATTAATGTACATATACAAACCTTTCTGAACAACCAGAATATGGCTGTGTGAGCAAAGCCATTTACAGTTAGTACTGTGAGCTCTAAACTCTACAAGAACCATTAAAACCTCTTGAGATGAAGGCAAATTTTTTTAAAAAGGGATGGGGTTTACAACTCTGAGGTGAGTTTCGTTTGCTTCCTTAGTCGCTTCATCAGGAAAAGAAGTTGAGGGATAGGAAGTGTGATTCACAAAGATGCCCTTTGCGACTTCAGATGCCATGGGACTAGCAAGGTCGGCTTGGCACCAGCTCTGGGTTAAAAAGCTGATTTCTATTCATTCCCAGCCCAGCCCCTCCTCAATTTTTATAGGATGACAACTTCCAGAAAGCACAGAAGATTTGGAGTGGTGCAGCAGCAGGCAAAAAAGCCAATGCAATGCCAGGCTGCATTAACAGAGGAATAGAACCAAGAACACCTGCCGTGTTAGGACTGCTTTACAAAGCTTTAGTAAGACCACGACTTGGAGTATTGCATCTAGTTCTGGTCACCGCAATATAAAAAGGATGTTGAGACTGGAAAGAGTGCAGAGAAGAGCAACGAAGATGATGAAAGGGCTGGAGGCTAAAGCCGCCGAAGAACAGGTGCAGAAATTGGGTACACCTAACCTAATGAAAAGCAGGACGAGGGGTGACATGATAGCACCATCCCAATATTTGAGGGACTCCTACAAAGACAAAGGGGGTCAACCTATTCTCCAAAGTTCCCAAGGGCAGGACAAGAAACAATGGCTGGAAACTAACCAAGCAGAGAAGCAACATAAAACGAAGGACACGTTTTCTAATGGCGGGAGGAGCAATCGACCAGTGGAACAAGCTTGCCTTCAGAAGTTGTGGGTGCCCCATCGCTGGAGGCTTTCGAGAAAGGGCCGCACAACCATTTGTCTGAAATGGGTATAGGGGCAGTGACGGCGAACCTTTTTAAGAGACCGAGTGCCCGGATGAGTCGCGCCTAAGAAGACGCAGCTCGTGATGTCATCGCCTGGCGCCGCTACCCGTTTCCCCGAAAGTAAGACATCCTCTGAAAATAAGACCTACTTGCAGTTTTGCCTCTCACTGGAATATAAGGCATCCCCCGAAAATAAGACCTCCCTGATAATAAGGCCTCCCCTTCAGCACAGCCGGAGCAGACAGGAGGTGTGACGTCTCGGACTTCCGGTTCTGAGTGGCCTCGGTGGAAAAATAAGACACCCCCTGAAAATAAGACCCAGCGCATCTTTGGGTGCAAAACTTAATATAAGACAATGTCTTATTTTCGGGGAAACACGGTACTCTTTTCTGAGCATGCTCCACTCTGGGGCGATGCTGGGGCGGCTTGGCTCATGTGCCGACAGAAAGGGTTCTGCATGCCCACTGTGGCCCCCACCTGCCATAGGTTCGCCACCACTGCTACAGGGTCTCCTGCTCGAGCAGGGGGTTGGACTTGACGACCGCCAAGCTCCCTTCCAACTCGTTATTTATTGGACTAGAGAGCCCGACAATGAAGGGGAACGTTAAAAAAAATATATCCCCAACGATTTCTCGGATTGCACAAAAAGACGCAAACCACTCCAAAGCAGGTTTATCAGCAGGTCTTTATTTGTAATATAGGCTTGAAGCATTCATTACAAGGTAGAAGGGAAGCACAGTTAACAGCTATTTTTTTTTTTTTAGCAGATCGGAACAAAAACACTGCATGGGAAAGAGAGGTCAACTCTCGGTACAAACTAGCAACTAAACCACAAGAACTTACCATTAGAAACATTTTACATTGTGACGCTGCTGTTACAATAGGCAAGGAACACAAAGAGAGAGGAAAAGGAAAAGAAACCTCAAAACAAAGCCAAACCAACAGAACGATTCAAAAGTGGTTTGCCACGTATTAAAACATTGAATTTTGGCAATAGTATTAATATTATTATTATTATTTTTAACCGAGATTTAATTCTGGTGTTGAAAGGAAGGAGGCTGCACTTTCAAATATGGCCTCGTCCCCGAGGTTTTCTTAAAACGTGCTTCCCGCCGCGCCCCCAAATCTTCCCGCTTGACCTTCACTGAAAGCAAGGAGGGGGGACAGGAGAGGGGGGGTTATAGAAGGGCAAGCCTAAGCCCTTAAAAGAGGAACTTGTTTTAAAGAACGAAAAAGGAAAAAATGCTTAGAAAAATCAGCTTGTCAGCCTGCAACCCTTTTTTGTCCATTTTTCTTCCCTCTCTCAAGCGGGCAGGAAAAATGAAATCTCGGAGCATCATTTGCAGAGAGCATCTGCTCGTTTTCAGGACAAGTGGGTTAGTTTTGACAGCACTGTTTATGTTTTTTTTTTCCTGAAGGAAGAAAAGCTTATTATTTTGGATCATGCCTTTTTTTATTATTATTATTATTATTCACTTTTCGCTTCCGACGCCATAATGAAAAAGTGTTAAGCAACCACAGCTGTGTAAATGTATATAGAACACAGTGACTATAAACAGGTTTACGATACATCTCACATCCAATGCAGTTATGTATTTAAAGCATAAGAAGTTTACGTAGGCAAGATGGCAGCCGATACGAATCTTCCGAGTGTCCATGGCGGAGCAGATTGCGTTGCGTGCGTTCACACAACCCAGCTCCTCCCGCGACGAGTGGCGCATCGCTGCAACCACAAGCACAACCCCTCCGAAGTCAAGAACTCTGCTAGCATCGCCCATGTAGAAATAAGGCAGACGGTATCCAGTTTGTTAGACTGCAGAACGCTCTTTTAAAAAATGAAAACCACACAACTTAAAAACAGTGGGCGGGGGGAGTGCCTGAGTTATGCACATTTCTACTGACCCCATGGAACAGAAACGATCACGGCAACGTTCATGTTTTTAAGAAAAGAAAATCTTATTTATAAATTTATCAACAGTGCTCCCCCCCTCCAATAATTGTGTGTGTGTGGGGAGGAAGAGAGTAAAAAGAAAACCAGTTGTGGATGCCCCTCCCACTGTAATAAATAAAACCTAGAGTGCTCCCTTCTCAATCCCCAAATTTTGTATTTAGAAAAAACCAACCCAAACTGCCCTTTCAGGGGGGAAAAACGCCCCCCCCCCTAAAAGTAACATTTGCAGTTTTAACTGGAGTTCTCAAGTTAGTTGCCCATCCATCTATGAGTTGCTTTGTTAAAAGTACTTGGGGAAGGTTTTTCCATTTATTTGACCACCCAGCCTGCTGGGCGCAGCCAGTAAAAGATATAAAGTTATAATTAAGAGCTCCCTGGTTTTCTTTTTAATTTTTTTTGCTCTTTATTTTATTGGTTTTTTTTAATAACGTAGAGACACCCCTTCTGCCTTCACAGTGTCTTAACTTTTTATGTTGTGTCCTGTTTACTTCTTTAAAGGAACACAAAGTGAAGAGAGGAATGCAAAGTTTAAAAGCCTGTTGCCAAGATGGTGGAAACTGATAACGGAGTTTCACGATGGCCAGAAATCAAAGCACACCGCATGGTTTACAGAGGCAAGAAATCTTAACATGGCCCTTTTCATGGGGGCCAACATAGGAAAAATACCTAGCAGGCAGTACCCAAAAGTCTTTGAAACACCTTACTTAAAATGAACACTGTAATTCATTATGGCTTTATTTGGATGCATTTACAATGAAACTACCTGCCAGGCTACATTTTGTGCAACAAATTAAGCCCCTCCCTTCCTAATCCCTAAAAATTAACCAAATACAGCCATTCTCTCTCTTCCATTATATATATTGCTTTAATCAGCTTCTGATTCCTGCCTTTGTGGCAGAACAGTTCACTGCATTTCAGTGAGGAGTTGTGTTCTTGCTAGGAACTTTGTACAAGAAAGCGAACCAATTCGAGACCCTCGCTACGATCGACAAGGTACTCTACAAAACCATTCAAGAGGGAGAAATTGCATTACCACCAGACCCCTAGCCCCACCCTTGCTAAAATTTAACTACTTGACATTTCTTATACCCTTTTGCAAATGAATACATTTTTACAAAGAGTTATTAAAAAAGGGTGAATGGGATTTTGGCACCTTTGTGGGGGGGGAGGAACCAAGAGGAACTTAAGAATTTGAAAATGTGCAGGGGAAAATATAATCGGCAAGCTTTGCAAAAGAAAAGGAAAGGGAAATTGAATAGTCAGGAAGATGTTCCTATCGGCGTTTCATTTGGCCAATTCTAATCTCCCCTCCCATTTTAGAGACCATTGTCAGCTGTCTCTACCTAGAAAAATCTTTGATTGTACAGTAATGGACCGAGACACAAAGACCGATGTCATCGAGCAGGTCCGTTTCTTTTCACTCGACTTGGGCAGTGATTCAGCATCTAGGAAATGCGGGGCGCTGAGCGATCGTTTGTGGTGGTTTTCCTCAGCTTGACACCCCTGCGGATAGCATTCAGCATGTCTTCGCCCTGGGGGGCCTCCCCCGGGTTCTGCCCATCCGAATGGGGCACCGGCTGGCACGGGGGAGCACTGATGGTGACGTCCTCCCTTTTGTTCTCCTCTCCCTCGTTTTCAGCAGCCGCCAGTCTCTGATCCTCTGCGCTGCTCGGCTTCTGACTGACGGGAGGAAGGCTGGTGGGCACGTGCCCACTCCATGAGGAGGTACATACGGTGGGGGTGATGCCCCCTCCAGCCTCGGGACTTTGCTCGGCGCCGTCTTCGGCCCCACAGGGAAAACCGGGAAGGCCTGCCGGCACGTCTGGCACAGATGGTGTCTTAACGGGAATCACGGGGGTCTTAATGGGGATTGGTCCCGCGCCGATGGTCCCGCGCCTTACCGCCGGCTTGGTGGAAGGGGTCCGTCGAATGGTGGCCACGCCCGGGGTAACGATCACAGGGCCAAGGGTGGTCGGGAGGCCCGCGGTGGAAGCAGGACGCTTGGCGTGGAACATGCGACGGTAGGACTGGCTGATGTCGCTGTTCCTCGGAATAGTTGAGGACTTGTCAAACTCTTGCTGCTCGCTGTCTTGGTCGCCACTCACAGAAAAGTAGTCGTAATCTGAAACTAGGAAGGCGAAAAAGAGGGAGTCAGAATGGCAAATCTTCAGGGGTAATTTGGCAATCTCCCGAGAAGGTATTAAATCTACGCTTTCCTTTTTTCTCTCTCTCTCCCTTGGATATGATTTTTATGAAGAGCTTTAAAAAGGAAGATAGAAACTAATATAAAGAAAGAAGAAAGAAAGGAAAAGAAATCACAGAGAAAGATAAAAGTGCAGGAAAGTAAAAAAAAATTAAAAAAATACGAATAAGTAGCCTCTTGATATTCTTTATGGTAGTTATAATTTTCAGGGATTTTTTTATGGGGTAAGGCACCTGGGTTTTTTTTCTGAATATGGAAGGGAGTAAATGGGCATTAGCCTAACAGGTCATCCAGCCCAGATTTGAATCCCAGCAGAGATGCTCTCTGATGAAAACTAGAAACGGCCATCCGAGACGCCCTTTCTTTCTTTGTCGGCTTGTGAAACTTCTTTTCTGTTGTAATTTTATCTCTTGCTCTAAAGTTCCAAGTTGATTCCCTTCTTTCTATAATCTATTCTGCCTAATCAACAAAACTGCAAGTTTAGTTTTTCCTTGTTTTACACAAAAAAATTCATAAAGGGATTTTATGGGTTTCCAGTCAGCAATAAAGATATTGTCTTTTTTTCTAATCAAAGTCAATTTGACCATCTCAGCGAGTTTCCTCATCATCCTTTCTTCCATGGTGGATAATGCTGAATCTTTCCATCTTTGTGTACATAATAATCTTACAACAGTGATCATTTAAAGAAACAAAAGTTCCATGAGGTTGTTTTTTTCCCAATTGTTTGTCTATCAAACCCCAAAAGAAAAACTTCCGGTCTCAATTGTGTATTAATCTTTACAATCCTCTGAATCAGTGCATGTATTTGAATGCAAAATTTCCTAGCTCTTTCACTGTAGTGAAAACGTCCCTTAAATCTTCAGACAGTCCTCAACTTATGACCGGTTATTTAGTGACTGTCCAGAATTACAACAGTCTAAGAAAGGGTGCTTTATGGCTTGTAAAACCACTTCCAGGAATTGCAAAACAGCGCAGTCCCCGCGCCAAGGTCACGATTGAACTTCTGGCCAATTGCCAGGCCCCCTGCGATCACATGATTGCCATTTACAATATGCTCAAAAGTCAATGGAAAGCTGGCAGGAAAGGTTGTAAGCTGTCGCTGCCTACCGAGAGGACAGCCCTCTCCGAGGGCTCGCTAAAAGAGCTTCCTTTCGAGGGAAGCTGAGCAATTTCATTGGGGTGCAGAAAAGAAGTTGAAATTCTGAAGATTTCAGCTCCATTCTCACACCCTGTCAAATTTACCTTCCATGCACAGGAATTCCCTTCCTTCAGCCAGTCCTGAAAGGCAAGAGGGAGCCCAAATACAAGCAGAGGATAGACAGGCAGCATGATAGGGAATGTGGGCTGTCTTGAATGCTTCGGGGAGATCCAGCACAGTCTTGTCTCTCTGCTCAAGCTGAAAATTCTGCTTGGAATTCAGCAGTGAGGATTTTCCGCTCTTTAAAGTGGCGGCTCTCCCACTCCCAAGGCTCTCTGCCTGCTTAACTATTCATGGGAATGCTTAACAACCCCCAACTGTGTGTGTGTGTGTGCTGGGATTGCAGTCGTTGAGGAAAGCAGTCACACGTGGATGCTTTGCTTAACAACTGCTTTGCTCAAATGCAAACTAGCAAGATAACCTATTTCCACTAAATATAGTTCCGATCTTCTTGTAGTCTGCCTCAAAGCACTGACAAAAGTTGTTCCTGACTCTAAGTGTTTTCTGTGGATGGCCAACACTTCACTTTTCCCTTTGTATATATACCTTCCAGGAACCACTTTACAGAACTGAGGAAATGTGTAGAAATCTACAGATAGTAGCACTAGCACTTAAGACTTATATACCACTTTACAGGGCTCTACAGCCCTCTCTCTCTCTCTAAGCAGTTTACAGAGTGAGCATATTGCCCATCATCTGTGTCCTCATTTTACCGACCTCGGAAGGACAGAAGGCTGAGTTAACTTTGAGCCGGTGAGGATTGAACTGCTGGCAGTCGGCAGAATTAGCCTGCAATACCGCACTCTAACCACGGCGCCACCGGGGCTCTTTCAAGGCAGCTTGAAAGGTGAGTGAGCTGGTCTAGCAAAAATCAAGAAGCACTGCAAAAACGAAACCTGAGACACGAAGACTCCCGTTCTTTACCTTGTGAGGGAATCGTATCTTCAGAACAGCAAGGTGTGGTTGTCTGAGTACTGTAGCCACTGGAGCACTGCAAGGAATCCCGGCTGCTCCTCTGAATGTCCAGCTGCAGCCCCCGAGTAAGAGCGAGAGCCAGCTCTTCACACGCTTCTATCTCCTCTCCTTGCTATCAACACAACGAAGGCCTCTCATTAGGTTAGGATATTACTGCCACAAGAACACTCTCCCCCCATGCAAAATCTGGTTGTCTCTTTTCAGCTGGATTTTGATTTCACAACATAGACAGGCCGGATTTAAGCATAACCCGTGCTCTAGCCTGGCCCCTCCATCCGTGTTGAGATTACATTCTTCATCCCCAGGTGTTTCAGCCAATCTGGATTGTCACAAATCATTCTATCACCATGCTTGAAGGATACCTGGTCGAAGAAGGCACCTTAATTAATATAATGGGCTATGGGTATGGCTTCTTTTAACCTTGGTTTATAGAACAAACCAGCCTCCTGATTTGCAGAAAACAGCAAGCCAGAACATGGTTTCCAATTTGGAGTGGCCAAGTCTGCATGTTCCATTGAGTCAAAACCAAACAAACCATATTACGGTTTAAAAGGATATAGGAATTGAGTTCACTGGGGATGGGTGTGGATTACTGAAGCCCCATTAATTCTGTAGGTCCATACTAACCGTTTAAGATTCAATTGTAATGGTTAAATTATGCATATGTATCTTTTGCTGATTGGATCATCCAGTTTCACATAAAATCCAATATGGTACAGGAAGATCTTAACAAATGAATGTAGATGCAATAGCAATAGCAATAGAAGTTAGACTTATATACCGCTTCAGTGCTTTATAGCCCTCCTTAAGCAGTTTACAGAAATCAGCATATTGACCCCAACAATCTGGGTCCTCATTTGACCGACCTCGAAAGGATGGAAGGCTGAGTCAACCTTGAGCCAGTGAGAATCGAACTGCTGAACTTACTGCAGCCGACTGTTAACAGAAGGAGAATGCAGTACTGCACTCTAACCACTGCGTCACTACAGCAAGACATTAATAAGCGTGAAGCTACCATATCTAGGCAGCCAAAAAAAATCAGGGCATCTGCTAGATGATAGCAAAGAGTTAGTAGTTCCACCCAGATTTTGGCAGTCCAAATAAGCTCTTTTGATGCCATTCTTCTATGATGGTCCAAAGTCCCATATATTATTTCCATATAACCTGATCTGTTTTTCAAAGGACTCATTTTTACTTAGCCACAGAATTGATAAGTGATAGAGCCTATAAGTTGCATAAAAGTCTTCCTTGAATGGGTTCACACATTATTACAGTGATTCAGGCTAGCACATTGTATAATCTGAACAATTATGTTTTATTCCCTATGGCAGGGGTGTCCAACCGTGGCAACTTTAAGACTTATGGACTTTAACTTCCAGAATTCCCCAATTAGCACGGACACACCTGCTCTAAAGTAAGTTAAACAGACTTAGCATAATGTGTGAAGTAAACTTTGATTTTCTCACTTTAAAAACACCCAGAACTGTCTGTGTCTATGTAACCAGACAATCGACTAACAGTGGGCTTATCAAACTGCTGGATTTTCCAACGAATGTAGGCCCAAAACCAAACAAGCCACATTACACATTAGTGGGGATGTGAACCTAGATGAACAACACCTTGTGCTAAGCTGTTAAGATTAATCCTGGTTTACATATCACATCAAACTAAAAGCATAGGCCAGGTGTGGTTTAGTAGCTAGGTGCATGAACCCTGAACCTTTTTTAATAGCAACACAGCACCTCATCAGTTAAGCAGAGTTTCACCTTTGGGGCAGCTGATACAGTCATGCTCCGGGGCCTCTGTGGGTCTTCTGTGGGCAGAGGAAGACCACTCTGAGCCCCCCCTGGAGAGTCTGCTTCTCGTTTTTCCTTGCGGCGTTGCAAAGTGTTTACCAAGGACTGGTCGTAAGGACCAGGCTTAGCCCAATCCTAGGAGAAAAGCTCTATTAGTCAAAGCTTATTCAAATTTGCATTCGTCCCTGTGCAATACACAAGCCACAGGCCCACAACCTTCTTACAAGAAGACCCCATAGAGTTCAGATCATGAAGCCCCTCCCCCTTTCCTGAGATCTAGTGGCCATTTTAACTGCGATTGCAATGAACGTATTTGCAAATTTCTCAAGGCTTATGCTTAGTATTTCGACTGTACTCTAGAAACAGCAGCGAAAGAGAAACGGGCCAGTTACTATGAGTCCAAATTGGACTGCAACACCATCCTCCATCACCCATTCAAAGATTGGGTGAATGTGAGATAAGAGTTCAACAACATCAAGCCTGAAATACATTTAGGAGACCAAAAACCTCAAGAAAAGTGATGTCTCTTACTTTTCTCTATTCACTTCTTCTTCAGGTTTGATTTCCCAGTATGTTTAAAATGGGAATCGCTTTTTAATATAACATAGAATTTCTCCTAACCCTAACCTCACTCCCTTCTAGCACTGATGGAGTTACCTAGTTGGGTAATGAAATGTCTGCAAGAAAATAACCAAGCTGAGAGAGCATCAAGGACCCCTTAGTTCAACCTTGAGTGATAAAATATTCTCTTCTACTAGAATACTGCCTTATCGGGCAGTGTTACAAGTGAAATATTTTGGACCACTGAAATGTGAAATGTGTTGGAGATCTCTGCAAAATAGCTATCTCTGTCCTATTAATACAAGTTTGTCATTGACAACTATCTGCTTATTATTCTAAGGAGAAAGCAAGGAAGAAAAAGGCTGACAAGTAATTACTCATTCTTGGACCTAATGCCTACTCTGGTCTGGCCATCGATTAGCAAAACTCAAGAGTCCACAAATTGAACCTACAACTATCTTGAAACCTGTAATTATCCAAGACAAATTAAACTGTGTCTATATGGGAAGCTTTTTAAAAAACATTTTAATTGTCAGTGAATATTTACACTATTTCGGTGGAGGAATTCTAAATTCAAAAATACAACGAGTTTCAATTTGTGAATATCCGATGATCACTTCCAGGGCAGGATTGAGCCTAGAGGCAAATATCCACATTTAAAATTTTGTCTTTCTTGAAAGGAGTGCCTTTATGTAAAATAAATAGAATAAGAGAATAAGAGAATAACAGAGTTGGAAGGGACCTTGGTGGTCTTCTAGTCCAACCCCCTGCTTAAGCAGGAGACCCTTATGCCATTTCAGATAAATGGTTGTCCAATCTCTTCTCAAAAACCTCCAGAGTTGAAGCATCCATAACCTCTGGAGGCAAATCATTTCAGTGATTAATTATTCTAATTGTCAGGAAATTCCTCCTTAATGCTGAGTTGCTTTTCTTCTTGATTAGCTTCTTGTCCTGCCTTCAGGTGCTCCCTCTTCTTTGGGGCAGTTCCTTAAGATATTGGAAGACTGCTATCATGCCACCCCCAGTTCTTCTTTTCACTAAAACAGACACCCCAATTCCTGCAACCATTGGTTTCTAGTTCTCTGTTTGTTCGTATTTCAGAGAAAGGAAAACATCTATATGTGTGCATCTTTCATCACTATCACAACCTGCAAACTGCTCTGGAGTGATAAGCAAATCCAGACTCCTGAACCAAGTGAAGAAGGATATTGTACCCAAAAAAACATGTTCTTTATAGAGCTGTCTTCTCGAAATTGTCTTTCTCCAGATGTGTTCAAATTATAGATGCGTGAAAAGTTAGGTCTAAGTGTCTCAGCCTGGAATTATTTCATTTTGACTTTTATCAAGTGGGATCACCTCAAAAGAAGATGTCCCGAAGGTTCCTTCACAAAAGGCAACTGGACTTTTGTTTTTCCTTGAAGATGTTTCACTTCTCATCCAAGAAGCTTCTTCAATCCAGTCAGGAGCTTCTTCAAGGAAAAACAAAATCCAGTCGCCTCTTGAAAAAGCACCTACGGGACAACCATGACCTGGATGAGTGAGAATCTCCATAGACACTCAAAAAAAAGTTATTCCAATCAATTTTGGAGTCAGAGGAATCCATTCCAAGCTCAGGAGGTTTTGACCTCAAATCAGTTTGCAGTCCATTAACTGGAACTACAGTTCCCAGAACTCCTAAGCAACTTGGCCAACCTGGAAGGTAGAGTCCCAACGTTCCTAAAAAATGTTGCTTCAGCCTCCACAGGAATTTTCCTTTGTATTTCCTGCTCTCAAGAACCGTGTTCTTTTTCCTCGTGCTTTCTTGAAATTTAAAGTATCTCTAGATACCAATTCTATTGCAAAAGTAATTTACAATGGCCAGTTTCTCCTGACATTTGAGACCAGCAACAAGATGTTCTGAATGTGATCCCATGAAGAGTGAGATATGGCCATAAAAAATTATGCGCCCATAATTTTAACCTAATAAAAGTGCCCAAGAATGAAACTATGAACAAGTTTTTAGCATAAAAGATTTACTGGTGGGATCACTGCTGAAAGAAAAGAACATAGACTGTGCTTTAAAGTATCTGTAACCCACATAGGGAGTTAAGGCACTAGGCTAGAAATTGGGGAACATGAGTTCTAGTCCCGCCTTTAGCATGAAAGCCACTTGGGCGCTCTTGAGCCAGTCACTTTTCCTCAGCCCAATTCACCTCACAGGATTGTTGTTGTGGGGGGAAAACCTTGAGTTATTTGTAAAAATAATAAAAGGCAGGATACAAAATACAATACATTTTTCATTAAATGATATGTAGATCCCATCAGTGCCAACTGCTACTTGAAGAAGAACCAGGGTTGCATAGATTACAAGGCTGGGAGTATGTTCATCCAAACCAGTGGTCTTCAAACGTGGCGGCGTTAAGAATTGTGGGCTTCAACTCCCAGAATTGTCTGGGGAATTCTTGGAGTTGAAGTCCA
>JANHFO010001261.1:113600-134125 GCA_032468095.1 Pareas carinatus | reverse complement strand
GGAGGGAGGGAGGAAGGAAGGAAGGAAGGAAGGAAGGAAGGAAGGAAGGAAGGAAGGAAGGAAGAAAGGAAGGAGATAAAAGATAGTACTACTGACATTTAAAGACTATGGCTTCAATTATGGAAAGACAGAAGAAGAAAGTTCTCACCTGGTCTTCTTCCCCCGTACAACTGTTTGCATTTTATACAAATAAACTAACTGATAGAAATGCTTATTTCTCTTTGAGTCAACCACCTTTTCTCTTACAGTCTAAACACCTCAAACTTGCCCAATACTCTGGAATAATTTTGAAATGTGACATGAGAAAGCCCCCTTCTTCCGCTCTTTGGAAGAGCTGCGAGAACTGTTTGAATGCATTCTTTTGTCCCTCAGCAACAGAGAACAAGACATTAAAAATACACAAAAAGCATCCTAAAGGGAGGTGAGTGGGTGGGAGACAATATTTTGCTTTCAAATACAACATACGGCATCGTACATCTAATTTCTTTGTCACACTCAGCCCTTAATACACAAACTGCAACGTTACGGCTTGTCAGTTGGTTATAACACAAACTGCGCACAACGATCAGGGTTTGGGGAAATCTGTCAACCAAGTTAGTTGGCACTGTCTAACTAGCAGGACCTCAAACACAATAGCAATACTACAGGAAAAATAAATAAACTTTTCTTTGCCTGCTGAAATTATACTGACAATCTCTCCGTTGTTGTTTTTTTTAAAAAGATGACTTATATGAACTATGTTTATCAATTAAAGTACCACATGTAACTGCCAGAACCGGATAGGCCTTAGTTTAATATAATTTTGCATCTGAGTGAAATTAGGATTCAAGAAACCATTATACAATTACTCACTGTTAATAGTTTTCTTATTATATTACAGCAGAATTTCTCTTTGGTAGCCATTTTAAAGGGCCAAGACTTATAATTCAAAACTTTCAGAGATTGGACCTAGCCTTAAAGGCAAGCAGAGGACTGGAGGAGGAAGAGAGGGTCTCCCTGCAGTGACACAAAACTCTCCTCTTTTGAGATATGCATCATGGTGTCAATCACACGCACATCCAAAAGAGAAGATTGTTGGTATCGAATGTAGCTTTTGCCAACCTCTCACAAACCCTCATGGCTTCAGCTCACAGATGTCTGAAAACGCTGTTTCTCGATATCCTCTATCGGAGGAACGGATAAGCCACTCCAGGTAGTCCTCAACTTACGACCACAACTGAGCCCAGAATTTCTGTTGCAGTAAAGTGCGTTTTGCCCCGTTTTACGACTTTTCTTCCCACAGTTGTTAAGGGAATCCCTGCAGCTGTTACGCTAGTAACACTGTTGTTAAGTGAATCTGGTTTCCCCCCTTGGGTTTTGCTTGTCAGAAGGGATCACAAAAGGGATCACGTCATTCCCGGGACACTGCAACCGACGTAAATGTGAGTCGGTTGTCAAGAGTCAGAATTTGGACCACATGACCATGGGGATGCCGTAGCAGTCATTAGATGTGAAAAACAGTCATAAGTCACTTTTCCAGTGCCGTTGTAACTTCGAACGGTCACTAAGCGAATTGTTGTAAGTTGAGGACTACTCGTAGCACAGATACTGGCAAACTAATACTGAGCTAGAAATCCATGTACCTTTGTCCATGATGGCTCGGACTGCTGAGAACTATAGTTCATTCACATGCCAGAGGTTGTCCATATCCGCCAGTAGCAATTGAGACGGCCTCAGGCACAGCCAGCCTACTAACCTAACGCCGGATCTTTCAATCAGGGAGCTTGGATTAAGAAAATTTGTAAGAATTTGGGTGTGATATGAAATCTGAGTGCGTTTTGCGTTAAGAATGACGGAGAACACACTAGGAAATCTTAACTAGCAGCTACGACTTGTCCTGAATTTTTTATTCTAGTTGCCTCCATATCCAATTCCGCTATCTCAATCCTCAAGGTATTACAAGAACGTAATGTGTTAAAAGGATATAAAAGGGCTCTCTATTTTGATTGGATGAGACAGATTTCCTATGGGAGAGAAGCCATCTTCTAGGGTTCTCTTTTCCAACTACCAACTAATTTCAGTTAAGCTACGAAGCTGTAGGAGGGTGTCGAGCTATTGAAGACTTTTCTAAGTCAAGCTTAAGACGCAATCCTCAACGAGGAAACGAGGGTCAGAATGCAGCAGAGAGATAACCAACTAACTCTGGCCAGAGGGCGTGAAAACCACGTTGTGGGACCACCCGGGATCTCCAAAGCTAGGCCTTCTTTCTCCCAGATCAGGCTTCCCTGCCGTACCCCGCGAGTTCAAGACATACCTGGTTGGGGGCTTCGGGCGGCATCGGGGACGGTGACTTGGATTGAAAAGCGTCCTGGGACATGAATCCAGAGTCGTGCGAGGAGACGCTGGAGAGCCTCATTGGTGCCTGCTGAGGCAGATTGGAGCTGCGGTAGCGATAGTGTGAACTGGGTGAGTGAGAATGCGAGCCACTTGATCGGGAGTCACTACTGTTTACACTGTTCAGACTGCTGTGAGATACAAAGGAAGAGAAGGGGTGGCAGAAGGGGGGGAGGAGGAGGAGGAGGAAAAGGAGAGAACGAAACAAAACAAAAAGAAAGGGGTAGGTAGGGAGAAACCGGCACAATACAATTAACGTCCCATGGATCCCCGGCTGGACATGCGCAAATCATAAAATGGTGAAACTGGAAGAAGTCGTTTTTAAGCCGTAGGTTTCCTGCAGTATCCTTAGTAAACAGTCAGAAAATGGCAAATCGTGTGCGTGTATGTGTGTGTGTGTGTGTGTGATGCTCATGCAGGTAGTCCTCGACTTACGACCACAATGGAGTCCAAAATTTATGTCGCCAAACTGACAAAATCGGTGAACCGGGTCTTTTCCCATTGTACGACGTTTCCCGCCAGATTTGTGAAGCGAGTCGCTGCCGTTAGTAACGCGGTTGTTCAGTGAATCTGAAACTTCCCCATTGGCTTTGTTTGCCGGAAGGTCGCAAAAGGGGAACCGTCGCATGAACCCAGGACACTGTGACTGACATAAATACGAGCGTCTGAATGTAAATCGCGTGACCAGAGGGACACTGCGAGGGTCGTTAAATGTGAAAATGGGTCGTAAGTCACTTCTTTCGCTTGCCGCTGTAACTTGGAAGGGTCACTAAATGAACTGCTGTAAGTCGAGGACTGCCTGTATCCTAATCCAGGGGTCTCCAATCTTGGTAATTTGAAGACTTGTGGACTTCAACTCCCAGAATACCCCAGCCAGCGCATGATGGCTAGGGAATTCTGGGAGTTGAAGTCCACAAGTCTTAAAGTTGCCAAGACTACTCTATACCAGGCCTAAGAATAATTTTTCGCTGGTTGCCTCAGGATTTCTTCCAGGGGAATAGCTACTCGTGAAAGGGGAGGACTTTCTTCCTGGCTGGTGGCCTTTGGCAGCGTTTTTCAACCTTGCCATCTCTAAGCTAACTGCACACAATCGAAATCCGCACAGCTTAAACGTACTAAGGTTGAGGGACGCCGCCATACAGGGAAGTCCTCAACTTACAACCACAACGGAGCCCCACAAAATTTCCACTGCTAAGCAAGTGAGGTTTGCCCGATTTTACGACCTTTGCTAAGGGGAATCCCTGCAGTTGTTAAGCGAGTAACACGATTGTTAAGTGAATCTGGCTTCCCTGTAGACTTCACTTGTCGGAAGGTTGCAAAAGGGGAATCACGCAAGACGGCAAAATCATGTTAGTGGTCCGTGGGATTTACAATTATGAATTGAGTGGTCCCTGAAGTCCAAAAGGTTGGCAAGCACTGGGCTAAAAGGTTTTGGTACCCCCCAGGATTCTCTCAACGGTTGGCCCAAACAAAAATTTGACAGCACTCTGTCCCCTTGGCAAAAATTCAGGAATATTTGCGGGGTGCGACGGCCCATTCTGAAAACTTGCGTGCTTTAATTGGCTGAAAACAACCCTGCTTTAATCTTATTGAATCCAATACTCAGATAACACAAGTGAGTGGCAGCCAAGTGGAAATCGCCATGGGTTTATTTTAAGGTGTAACAGCAGCCTCTTGGAGGACCTGTCTGAAAGGAGAGGGAGCAATGTGGCTTATTTGGTTGTTGCAACGCCACAAATCTCCTTGCAACACTTTTCTCGCCTATTTTGGCCACAGGACCTCCGGTAGACTTGCGGCCTGCCATTTTCCTTTTACGTTACAGGATATTGCATTTTTAAAAGCCTGTGTTTCCCGCCATCAACATAAAACATCTATAGATCTCTTGGATATAGATAGCATAGAAAGGCATGCATGGACGGCACTAGCTTTGCAAGGAAATGCAAATGAATTGCCCTCTCTCATGCTGCGGATGCTACAGCATCTCCAATCTGTGTGATTGAGAAGGCAAACGTTTTAAAATAAAGTGATAATAAGATAAGAGCATCGGGGCTAGGGAGAAATGAAAGGACAAAGAGACACAGCAGGAAGTTTTCCTTTTGCTTGGAGAAAAGGAGAAAAGTAAGGTTTCAATACACCTGGGAAGAAGCAAGGAGTTAGGTGTGCATGCGAACAACTGTTTTAGCCAAGAGAAAAACAGTTTCTTGGAGGAGGTAGAAAAGGCATCTGGGTGTTCCAAGGCACACAAACAAAACTAACAAATCGAAACAGTGCTGAACAGTTCACAGCTATTGCATCTAACAACAAACCACTTTATCCCAACCGTTCAAGAGACCATTCTCCCATTCATCATTCAGATCCTTGAATCTGCTCTGCAACTGAAGGCCCTTCACGATTAGTTCTTATTCTTTTATTCCACCTTTTAAGTGTTCGAAGTTAGGAGAGCGGTGCAAAGTAGAGCAGACTCTGGATCAGCAACTAAACAGGCAAACTGACTCGATTAAAAAGATACTTTTTCATTTTCTCAAGCTGCTTTTGGTGAAAGCTCTTTCATCATTAGAATCCTCAACCATACCGGCTCCTCGGAATCAATCCAATATTAAGAGGCGGATCAACAGAATTTTAATGAAAATGTGGACAAGATTTAGAGACACCTCAGGATTCCAAAATGTTAAGTAGCAATGGTGTCATGGCCCTGTCGGGTCCTGGTTCAGAGACTGGGAAGGAGTTGGAACTGGGGCCATCTGATGGGGATGGCAGTATCTCCCCACGAATGTCTAGAGCAGGGGTGTCAAACGCAAGGCCCACGAGCCAGATCCGCCCCACAACCTCCTTGGATCTGGCCTGCGGGGCTGCCCTGGAGGTGAGTGGGGCAGTCGTGGCAGGGCGGCATCTGCAGGGGCATCCACGAGGGTGGGAGCATCTGCAGGGGACGGTCCATGGTGGTGGTAGCGGCCCTCAATGAAATTTGAGTTTGACACCACTGGTCTAGAGAGTCCAGGAACTAAGGACGATGCTTTCCCAGGGCCTTCCGGCATTGGGGGAAGTGCTCAACCGGACAGGGAGCTGCCTAGCTTCACAAATGCAGGGAAAGATTGGCTGCAGACAGGCAATGGTGATGAGAGACAACAGATCCCCTCTGACAAGGAGCAGCTGCCTCCCGCATCAGATCCGAGGTCATGGGGAGTGGAGCGAAGGGAAGTTCAGAGGAGGTCTGTGAGGCTGTTCACGAGGAGGCGGTTCCACCCATCCTCACAAGGAATACCTTAACCAGAAGCCGAGAACAACCGTTTGTCTCAGCACTCACTCTCCTGACTTTTGGAGCCCTTGACTTCTGGAGTCTGACTCATGTTTCAGCTTCTGAATTTATGTGTCTTGCTTTGCAGACTCTGACTCTGGATTGTGGACCTCTACACTGAGTTTGTGAACTTTGCCTTTCACTCCTGTTTGGGGGCTTGCTTCTGGTGGCTAGTGGACTAAACTGGTGGGACTGTGTTACATTGACTGTGAGTGACTGTTTTTTTGGGGGAAAGTGGGATGGAAGTTTACCACCATCCCCAGAGGGCTGTCTGTCATGGTTTAGCAGTGCAATAAAATACTTTACTGGTGCCTGCATCTACCTACACGACCTGTGTCAGAACACAGGGGTTGCAATGCTGGAAGCCCAACTAAATTCACCGCCACAAATGAATAATGGAAACGTTGACAAAACTCAGCAGAAATGATGGCTTGATCAGTTCCAAAATGTTAGCTTGAAACTTGTTGAATGTTCTAATCCAAATACAGTATACTAAAGAGTTTAAACAAGATAGTTCCCTAAGAAGCAGTATTATTTTATTTACTGCATTTTGTCCTGTGACGAAAGAGAGGTACATGAGGTTTACCCCTAATTAAATGCCCATATGAGTTGAAGATTATTTTTTATTTGTTTAATAAATTTATATGCTTTCCATCTCCCCATCAAGCAAAGCTGGCTGAGAGGGTGGCTGACGCACAATGAGTTCCATTAAGAACAGATGAGATGTTGGGATTTTCCTGGCCCAAATTCAAAATCTCAAGCACTGTGTGCCACACTTACCTGCAGACACTGGATTTTCTGGACATGGTGGTACTGGGAGAAGAAGGAGGAGTCTGATAGGACCAGCCATAATCGGAACCTTTCAGGTCAAGAATTACCTGGAAAAAAGCAAAAATTACCATGAAAGATCAAGGATGACTTACAAGGTTGGTTCGGGGTCTTCTAACTAGATCCACAAATTCTCCTAGTGTATTCCACTAGTGTCTCAAAAACATTCTTAAAAGCTGAGAGTCATATTAATCTGAAATTGTGACCGTTATCAATGACTTTACACGAGTGTTTTTGACCTGGCAGTTTGAAGATATGTGGACTCCCATGTCCCAAATTCCCCAGCCAGCCTTGCTGGCTAGAGAATTATGAGAGTTGAAGTCCACATATTTTCAGGTTGCGAAGGTTGAGTAACACTGCTCTACACGGATAATAATTTCTGAGTGCAACTCCTCTGATAACAATGTAATATAATCCATGAACCAAAGGGAACTATTATTATGTCTTGGGCTATTCTGAGAACTGCTTCATTACAAAAATAATTAGGATGGGATTTTCAGGGATGCAAACTAAAGTAAAACATTCTAAAAAATATCAGAGACAATACAGTACTAAGCACATTACAGAACACCGATCACTGAGTGAGCAGAATAAAAGAAGCCGTAACTGACTGTAGATTTTGCACTGCAACGTTCAACTGTGCGTCCATCAGTAAATATTTCAAAGTATTTGATATGTATACCTTATGTTTAATAAAATCCAAGACAAATTTATGATACACCAGAACAACATTTTACTCATGTGTACAAATGTTTCAATGGAATCAATGGATTAAGGGCTGAAATCTTTCTCCTTATACAATTATGATATGACTTCTGAGTCAGCGCTGACTTGTGCTAACTGCTTGAATTAGTCCCTGATGTTTTCTTGGTAAGATTTTGGTTTTCATGGTTTGCATCCTTCCTAAGGCTGGTAATGCATGACTGGCCCAAGATCTTCCGGTTGACTTTATGCAAAAGGTAGGACTAGAACATGTTAGGGTTATATGGGTGATGGTCCTTTTAAGCACCTAAGTGTAGACAATGGCTGACTAGCTGAGTCATGCTGAGTTAGACTAATTGCTTTAAACAAGGATGTTTAGTATAAAAGCAATTGACTTGAAAGCAATCACTCTCTCTACTCTCCGATATTCTATGACTCTGCTTTGCTTCTGCATTTGATCCTGTGTGTTGCTGCTGAAGATTGCTGGCCAACTTTGTTGGTGAAATTGCTGGTGAAGCCTACTTGCTAACTTGTTTAGTAGAAGGACTGCTTGACTGTGTATGATAATTGGACTGTTGACTTAGAAGACTGGACTGTGTTTAACTTTCTTTTTATAAAGACCTTTATACCTACTGTATCCTGTGCTTGTGTGATACTAGTTTCCATTGCTACTTCCTAGCCCACAGCGTTTTTTGCTACATGCAACAGAACTCATACTCTCCCAGTTTGATGCCTAAACCATTACATTAAATTGAATCTCTTGCATATTATATGACATAACTCTATTTCAAAATCAACTTACTGCATTTAAAAACCTGCCCCAATACTCCACTTCTTGCAAAAATTAAACAATGTAATAATATCTCTGAGCGGACACTGACTGAGATTTTTGCTTCTGCCTAATCCCAGAAGCCACAGATTGTCCTTGACTTACAACCACAGCTGATCCCAAAAGACTCGGATGTTAAGTAAACTTTGTTCCATTTTGCCACCTTTCTTGCCACAGTTGTTAAGTGAATCACTGCAGTTGTTAAATTAGCAACCCAGTCGTTAAGTGAATCTGGCTTCCCCACTGACTTCGCTTCTCAGAAAGTCGCAAAAGGTTCGATGATCTCAGGACACTGCAATTGTCATAAACACATGCCAAATTGCCAAGCGACTGAATTTCGACATGACATGGGGACATTGCGATGGTCATAAGCGTAAAAAACAGGCCTAAGTCACTTCGTTCAGTGGGATTGTAACTTTTCACAGATACTAAACCAATGGTTCTAAGTCAAAGACTACCTATCTGTACTATTTTTGAGTCAGGAGACCCAATAAACAACTGTACCTGTTCACTTGACGAGGGCAGCTTGTGTGGGTCCATGGTGAGGCTTTTCAGATCGTCTGATATGGTCTGTAGATGAGTTATTTCTCCCAGCATTGATATTTCTTCTTCCTGGATGATTTTTTTTTAAAAAAATACAGAATCTGTTATTGTTCAGGACTTAATAAATCGTGTATTCAATTCTGTCAACTGAGGACAGTCTTGCAAATCAGCACAATATGGAAAACAGTACAGCAGATCTGTATTTCTCCAATAATTTATTCTCACAGCAGCGATATTATCTTAAAACATGCTACCAGGAGTTGTAAAACCTCCCTACCTACCTCTAAAGTATGAATTCGAAGAGAAATATTTCTCAAATTCATGGTTTGGGGAAAGAAGAAGGAAGCAAGCGATCACTATATTTACACATAAAGGTAAAGATTTCCCCTGCTCAGTTGTTTCTGACTCTAGGGGGCGATGCTCACCTTCATTTCCTAGCCAAGCGTTATCCAAAGATATTTCTGTGGTCATGTGACCAGCATGACTATACGCCAAGACTCACAGGACGCTGTTACCTTCCCACTGAAGTGGTACCTATTTATCTACTCACATTTGCATGCTTTCGAACTGCTTCCATATTTCCCTGAAAATAAGATCTAACTGGAAAATAAACCCTAGCATTATTTTTCAGGATGCTCATAATATAAGCCTTACCCCACAAATAAGCCTCAGTTAAGATTGTCAGTCAGATGGATGCATTTAGTACCGTATTTTCCCCAGAATAAGACCTTACTGGAAAATAAGTCCTAATGCATCTTTTGGAGCAAAAATTAATACATATTTTTTCAGGGAATCGCGGTAGGTGGGCTGGAGCTGGGGCAAGGACGGGAGCGCAACCCATCACGTGCTACTCGGGACTCAAACCTGGGCTGTTAGCTTTCCTGCTCACAAGTTCAGCATCTCTAACCGCCGAGTCATCGTGTCCCTCTTTTCATTTACATATAGTAACATATATAGAGACATATCATAAAATGATCTGGAAGTTTGAATGGGAAGGTGATCTACAGATGCTTTCATAGCCATAGAGTAGTTCCAATATCACACAGTCTAGTTATGTCCCTTCCTTCTACAAGGCATACATCCAGTACTGAGATTCAATTTACAAAGAGTCTTTGATAGAATGGATTCATTCACAGACGAGTTAGCTAAGCAAAGAGAAGAACTAAGGGCAATTCTCTCACTTCCGCCATGCTCAATAGCTATTCTAGTTTTCTATTCCTAATTTCCCAGGACACCCTACGCACAAGGTCTCTGTTGTTTCCAACAGAAATTACTTCTCAGGGACAGGGAGGAAGATGAAAGAGAAATGAAAACAGATTATGAGAATTCTGTCCCAGAAGTGCTGACTTTCACTAATTTCCAGTTATCAGCGTTAAGAACTAATTTTAAAAAATCCCAGCTTTCAAAGTCTCTTGATTATTTGCAATTCTTAACTAGCTACTTAATACTTTTTTCATGTATTTGTTACATTGCCTGAAAATATTTAGAATGAAAGGTTGCATAGAAAATATTGAATAAATAAATCTAAGTGTGTGCAGGGAATTGTGAGCATCAGGTAAATAAAATAAAACTGAAATGAATGAATAGAAAGTTTTTTTAAGTGTCAAACCTTCACTGCATGTCCTTAAATCGATCTATAAAGGTAAGTCATTATCACCCTCATAGTGCACTGTGCAAGAACCTCATGCACATCGATTTTGTATCTCATTCTTTTATTTTCTACACCTCTATATGTCTACTGAAGATCCACTGAATTCAAGAAGACATATTGTGAAATAATCTAATATTCCTGTACATCAACCGTCAAAAAAGAATAAAGCATTTTTGGAGTATTTAAGTAATGCTTCTCATGAAGAGAAGCAACAGAGGTGACATGATAGCAGTGTTCCAATATTTGAGGGGTCACAAAGAGGAGGGGGTCAAACTATTCTTCAAAGCACCTGAAGGCCAGACAAGGAACAATGGATGGAAACAGATCAATGATAGAAGCAGCCTGGAACTAAGGAGAAATTTCCTGACAGTGAGAACCATTGACCAGTGGAACACTTTGCCTTTGGGAGTTGTGGGTGCGTCGTCACTGAAAGCTTCCAAAAAGAGACTAGACAGCCACGTCAAAAATGGTATAGGGTCTCCTGCTTGAGTAGGCAGTTGGACTAGATGACCTACAATGTCCCTTCCAACTCTGTTATTCTGTTATCTTTGCACATGGTCATGTTAATTGCATCTTGGTCATTAAATCCACCCATAAAATTCTTCAGAAAATCCCTGAAATGTTTCCTTTTCATGGTGTGCATAAAAGGAAGGACTTTCACAGTAGTGACTCTTTAGAATATGGACCAGCAGAATTATGTAAAGCCCTTTGAAATATTTTTATTGAAAGAGTCCACGAAAGTCTTCCATTCTAGTTGTTGGTGTTCATACCCAAAGCAACATTTACAGTATGTTGCATGGTGTTTTATGTGTACTATCTATCTCATTTTGTCGCAGCCCTTTTGCACGTTAAGTGTGTGTGTGAAGGGAGTAGTATTAAGCAGGTAATAGATACTTAAACATACATAGGAATCAGAAATGCAATATGCTACTGTAGAAATATTTCTCCTTCAAAGACACATGAACAATAAAAGAGTTGAGAATGGAACTCACAATTACAGGACGCAGCATAGAAATAAATGAACAGAATCGGCCACGTTCTTCAATCAGTGCTTTTCTAACCGCCTGTTTCTCTGTTTCTTCAAGAAGAAGGTATTTATCATTCACATCCTGCAGCGCGCTGTCCAGCTGAGGCTGGATGTCTCCTCTACCTATTCACAACAGAGGAAAAACAAGAGTTGTTTCAAGCTCAAACAATTCCCAATGAAGGCTGTAAGTATTTGGACCCTTTCCTTCCAGGCAGCTAAACTCACAACAGCAGCAACGTATGTGTGTATGCATCAAACAATTGGCTGTCACATCGAAGTCAACCAACATGACCTTGTCTAAATCAGCAGCAATGAATTTCATCTTTTACTTAAAGTAGAATTCTAATGAAACTGCATACACAAAGCATTCTTGTATTTTTATTCAAAGGATTGTATATAACTTTTTTTAAGAGGTTAAAATTTGCCATTTCAGACGGCAACCAATGACAAGATTTATTTATTTATTCAAAATATTTACATAGCTCCCCATCTTCCAACCAACCTTGGACGGCTCTCTATCAAATGATTAACATTTTATCTTTTTTGAGTTGGTTGGTTCTCAATTCAGGAGAACCTTGGTGGTGTAGCTTTTTGGGGGGGCGGATTCTTAAATGAAAAGATTGGCAGGGGACACAATAACAAAGATACAAAGGTTTTTCTTTCCTTCCTTATAATTTTAGAAATGAGAATCACTCAATACAACTGAACAATGTTAGTACTAAAAACAACATGTTTTATGTATGACACAGGCAAATGGTCAAAGACAATACATTTTTCATTAGCCAATTTTGGTGACTTCAAAAAGAAATTGTAAAACAAGGATCAGTGATGACTAGTCGTGGTTGGGTGGTTAAATGCTTCCTCTGTAATCAAGATCCTTTGACCCTCAATACTACTTGATGGTGAACAACTCCAGCAGCTGATGCTTATGGAAAGCTCCCAGACACAGAAGCATTTGGATGCTGCATGAGATAAGTCTTTTGGACAGAATTTTGGTTTTGATTCAGAACATTGTATTTTGCGTTCTTACGAAGATGGGCACTAAGAATTGTCTTCTGCAATTCAGGGCCCTGAGAGAGAGCGTCAGTCGCTCTGCGGTGCTGTATGAATTGGTACAAAGCAATGCGGAGATCCAAGAAGGCAAGGCAAAATGTCTTGTTTAATATGGAAAGCTGTCGTCTTCTTTATTCCTCTTTCCTAATAATGCTTCTTATTTTGACCTAGACTGTCTTCCCAGGTTTTCTAATAAAGGTCCCCCCCCCATTATTCATGTCTTTTTTCTCTTAAGTAAAAATGTAGCAGAATTAATCTGCTGTATTCTGCACACAAAGCATTTATACAATCACGGTATGTGACCATATATCCTAAAGCATATTTCTCAAACTTGGCAAATGTTAAGATTTGTGGACTTTTGCTGGCTGGAGAATTCTGAGAGCTGAAGTTTAACATCTTATAGTTGTCAAGTTTAAGAAACATTGCCCTAGAGCATAAACCTGAATCTTATCCAATGCAGAGATTGATGGAAGAACAATTCTTTTAAAGTAGGACATTTGCAGACTGACCAATATGAAGGTTATGCAACAACTTTTATTGAAGGATTTGTGGTCCTCCTAGTGATAGGTCAGAAGCCATAACACTGCTCTAAAAACAGATGTTCCCCACCTCCAATTTAAGTCATTCACACTTTATAAACAAAATTTGAATAACACAGTAAAGGTTGGTGTGTGTTATAGCTGTGTGCTTATCCACATATTTATGTGTCCCTGTGTCCTGACTCATTGCAGATTTTTGACATAGAGGAAAAGAAGCTTAACCAAGAAAAACACATTTCAATAAACAGGTAAACTAAATCAGTTTAAGCTGCAACATTTCGAAGAATTTCAAATATTTGTCCTCTCTAATGCATGAATAGTGTTTGTCTCCTGCTGAATACTCTTTCAGCAATATTATAAAATGTTATTATATTGTTCTAATATGCTAATAACATGAAGTTTGTATTTAATTTCCAGGTTGCATTTGGAAATACTGTATCTAAATCCTAGCTAAACAATACTCTTGGAAGGCAAAGGCATTAAGATGTCGTAAGACGTGAAGGGCATTGCAAAAGAAGACAAACCGAAATTGTGAGATGGTTCAGAACGCTTAGTGTGAGCTTCTGGTTAAATAAAATGTTCCATGAGGTTTCAGCTGTAGAGTAATATGGATAAAAAAGACAGTTGCAAGAAATGAAAGATTAATATTCTGAAGCCCAGATACCCTGTGTCCATATTTACACATGTTTAACCAGGTCAAACAAACACTCAGGAATTACATTTGCACAAAAAACTACGCTTGATTGGTGTTAACTTTGGCTATGACTTTTAGGAGGTTTAATATATAAACTCACTCAAGAAATTTGGTTAATTTAAATGTCAGCTCATTGTGTAAATCTTGGAAATGGGTTTATTCCATAAATAGTGTGTTATAGAAATGTAATCTCTGAATCTTCTTGTGTAATTTCGCTTCCTTTATACTAACAATTCTTTTCTCCCTTTTGGCTCTTCCAAATATTACTGTTTTTGTATCTTAAATTATCACACTCTTAAAACTCTATCAAGAAGCATAATTAATACCAGAAGCTGAAGGGACAAGTAGCAATTGTTAAAGCCTTGATTTCCATCAAGAACCAGCTTGATTCTACTTTAGAATAAAAGACCTTTTGACAGGCTGAATTAATCACCAATCATGTCTCCATTCTCCCATTAAGGAATGGTCTTCCTAGGACATGGGGCTCAAAGTCACTCAGCTACCATTAACCTTCAGAACAAAAGCTGGAGCCACAATTGTTCAGATTATCATTGATGATGGGAATACCATTTCCTGCAGACTTATTCAACCTCTACTGAAGGTTACTTGCAATTTTTAAGACCCACCAAAGATATATCACTTGTTAGCTGAACTTCAAAGAAAAGAACAACTAAACTGAGCTTGGAGTGGAGGTATCTGGCTATTCAAGTGCAACTGTGCATGTCAGAGAGATATATAACTAAAAATACTAAATCAGAGCTAAAGCCCTAAATTATCCTGTTAAGTGCTGAGGGATGCCATATGAACGCAACTAGAAACTTAGATGTACAGGAGTTTCAAATCTGTGGCTCAATCAATTTCCTACTATCAGGATGGAAATTAAGAAGACATCAATTTCAGGTTCTTACAGTATTTAATACCAGTGTTATCAATTAGCTCAGGAGTCCTCAATCCCCGGTCCGTGGACCATCACGGGTCCACGACATGTCAGCAACCAGGTCATGCCAACAAGCAAAGCCCCATTGGTGGGATGCAGGCAAGCATGCAAAACCATGCTCCCTCCGGTCCGTGGAAAAAACCTTTCTCTAAAGAACTGGTTCCTGGTACCCAAAAGATTGGGGGGGGGCTACTGAATTAGCTAACGATGAGGGTGACTTGCAATAGTTGTTGGAAGCCAAAGTCCTAGCTTTCCATTCACATATGGGGTTGGCTCAGTCAAAGTTCTCTTTGTCAAATTTCTCAACTCAAAAGTTTTTCCTTCTTCGATATGCAGTATATTTCCAGCATTCAAAGGATCTCCTTACATAGGTTAAGGTTAGGGTACAGCACATATCTATACCACTTACTTTGCACGTATACCAAATCACTCATAGGTATCCATTACTTCTCCATTACCTTTGAGAGAAATCATTCAGAATGCCAACAGAAGGAAGAGGAGAGATATGTCAGACCAATTCAAGGACAGCAGATTAAGAATGCCTGAATCATAATCTAATTGGATATGCATTTTCAAGAAGAAATGGATAAGCAGCATAGTGTCTGTGGGATCACAGGGAGTCCCAAGACTTAGAATCACAATTGAAACCAGGATTTCTGTGGTTAAGCGGCATCATTGCTAAGTGAGTCGCACCCAATTTTGCAACTTTTTTTTTGCCATGGTTGTTAAGCAAATTTTAAGCCAAAGTCGCTTGCTTTGTAATAAAACCAACATAATATAGCATGTTTTATCCCTCTCAGGTTTATGAGTATTCCCATGAATTAGTTTTCAAGTTTCACGATTGGAGAAGCATCAAAGCTCTCTAAGTAACAAGAAGAGAAATCCCATACTGATTCAGTAAGAGCTTGCTGTGGCTTACAAAAGCAACTGATTACGAGATACCATGGAATATGAAACAAATTCCTTAAATGTTTCACCCACAAAAAAGTACTTCATCTAGCTGCCTTAATAGAAGTGTTTTAAATTCACAACATACGGTATTTGGTCTAGTGGTTAAGGTGCTGACCTAGAAACTAGAAGATTATGAGTTCTAGTTCCAACTTAGGCATGGAAGCTGGCTGGATGACTTTGGGCCAATCACCGGGCGATTTGGGGTTCTAGTCCTGCCTTATTTTTAGAGAATGAAGCCTCTTCAATTTTGGTGAAATAGGTGCAACAATTTTGGAGTGGAGGCACCAGGCTAGAAAGCAAGAGACTGTGAGTTCAAGTCCCGCCTTAGCCATGAAAGACAGCTGGGTGAATTTGAGCCAGTCATTCTCTGTCAGCCCAGCACACCTCACAGGGCTGTTGTTGTGAGGAAAATAGGAGAAGGAAAGAATATTAGATATGTTCTCCACAATGAGTTATTTATTAAAATAATAAAGATGGGATATAAATACATGCGTTTTATATTCCCCCCCCCAAAGAATATCTCATTTCAGCATCAGCATCATCAGCATAAATTTCCACCAATTTCTATTATACTTTAATACTTATTAATAATTAAGGAATAACGTGCAAGTGATTTAAGACAGAACTCTTTTAAGATCAAGGAATTACAGAAATTAAAGATTTTAGGTTCTACAGATGTTAAAATGTTTCTTTTTTTAAAAACGAACTGTTTTAATGATCTTCAGAACTTTCTGAGTGTCCCATTGCAGCAGGTCAACTGATCATGTGACACAATTCTAAACACGCAAATTAAAGTCTACCACCTCAATCTATTATGATCACTTTGCTTATCAAAACGGGCTGCAATCTTAGTAGCAAAAAATGTGGACCTATTTTCTACTGCTAGTCGCAAATAGAAGTTTAGCCTAGAAACTTGAATAACCTTATGATTATGTATCTTGTGGCTAATGATTGTAACTATGATTTATGATCTATGACCTATCACTTTGTTGTTTATATGTACACTCAGAGCTTATGCACTGGAGACAAATATTCCTTATGTGTTCAATCACACTTGGCCAATAAAGAATCCCGTTCTGTTCTGTTCTACTCTCCCCTACCCCTACCCCTATTCTTTAACGTCTGATGACAGAATGAATATTTTCAAGTACTACAAAATGAGCTGCTGCATTTATCTACTTCTGGATAAAGAAGATATAGAGCTTAGCACCCCCTTCCTCTTAGACTGCAAGTCCAAAATTAGCTTTAATTTAAAAAAGCCTAGGAAGCTAGTAGACACTAGAACAGGGAGGGCGAACCCGTGACATGTGTGTCCAGGGTGACACACCAGCATTCACCTGACAACTATTCTCAAAAGCACATCCTGTTCTCGTGTGATTTTTGGAGGTCGCGGAGGTCACTTGAGAATGAGGCATGCGCTTGGGCAACCTCCAGACCTGCCGGAAGTTGCATGAGAGGGCTATGCTCTCGTACGGCCTCTGGAGCCTCCAAAAATTGTGCAAGAACGGCGCATGCTTTCATGCAGTTTTTGAAGGCCGCAGGAGAGCAGTCTCTGAAGCTGCTTTAAGGACGAAGGCCTTGTGCGACCTGGAACAGCCTCAGGTATGCCACAGGGGCCCGTCAAGAGAATGACAACATTGCTCGCAGGTAAGCGGCAGGCGACAGATCCTGGGGAATAGCTTGAGGCCATCTTTTTGAGTGGCAGTGGTGGCTCCACTTCAGGTACGGTCTAGGCACTGCCGTTCAGCATGGCCACGGTGTGTGTGGAGCAGCCCAAGACAGCCATTCTCGCTTGTTCATGCAGTAGGTGGGCGCGACATGCCGGACCATTACAGATCTCCAGGCCTTCCGTCGGGCCCTAAAGACGCTGCTATTTATCCAAGCCGGGCTGTCCTGATCCCTCTTTTATATTGCAATTTTGTTTTAAAATTTTAACTGTAAATTTTTATTTTGATTCAGCCAACATATTTAATTATTTTTTTTTGGAAGGGGTTTTGAGTACTGTATTTATGTCTATGTTTTATTTTGGCTGTGCACTGCCCTGAGTCCTTGGGGAGAAGGGCAGTATAAAAATTTAACTAATAATAATAATAATGCCAGCAGAGTCAAATTAGGTATTTTCCGGAATTTCTGACCCGCCAAGATCAAAGGGTTCGCCATCACTGCACTAGTACTTTAAAGTGACCACCGCCAGAATGCCCCCAACCAGCCACCAGGGAGGGTGCAGGGTGAAACTTACCCAGTGCCTCTGATGTCAAGAAGGTGAGCATGATGGGAAATAGCAGGATGCAAAAATTGACACACACAAAAAAAAGGGAAAACAAAAGAAGTCAAAACCAATGTTCCAGCACTCCAAGGGTTCAATCATCATTCTAAGCCCTGAAGAGAAACACCCTGATCCCAGCTCCATTTTTCCAACAAAATCTTTTGTGTAAGCCTTTTCCGAGTTATGAGTCATGGGGCGATGATGGTCCTTCTGCTTTTTATGCCTCAACTCAACCTGATTCAACTTGATGAATTGGAACAGGAACCATTATAAAGAGAGAGAGATGAGAAGGATCATATTTTGATTCTTCACAAATCGTGACTCAGAGGATCCCTTTTTTTTGTTCACACGCATTCAGGTGCACCCGCCCTCTCTACATTTCCAATCTTTTTGGCCAAAGAGAGCCATAAAATACCAGCAAAGCAAAGTCCGAGGGGCGCAATGTCCCAAGCTAGCGTTTGAAAATGATCTCACGAAATGGATTTGCAAACGATGGGTGGCAAATTGAACATTGCCATTTGGCACCAGGCGTTCCTGGTTCAAAAAAATTATACTTGAAAGAAATAGAAGGGGAGACTGGAAGGAAAACACAAAGGAGTGTATTAAATCTTCAGTTAAGTAGCTCGAGCCTTCAAACAGCTGCCTCAAACTTCTCTCCTAGTCTAGGTAAATTGGATTATAAATACTATTATTCGGCATGCTTCAGTAGTTTGCCTGTGTTTTTATCCCTGCCGTCAGACCTGCATGGGCTCTTGGCTTTTATCCGGCTGAAATTCAGTATCACCTTTATAGTCAGGTTACCTGTGGAGATACCACTCCCTGAAGAGATCTACTCATTCCACTAGATTAGATAGGGTGGCTTCACACCAGGTCCCCTCTATTAAATATGATCCTCTGGCAGGACCTAGGAAGCAAAGCTTTTCTGTAGCTCTGCCTATACAAAATGGAAAAGTCTCTCCCTGATGTAGCGTTAACGAGTTTTAACCTTGCCTTTTTATGATTTGTGCTTGTTTGCTGAACGTCCAGGTTTCTTTTACATAAGAAGCAGTCCTATTTTTTCCACCAAATAAATAAGAGACAACGGCACGCAAAAGGCAACCGAGATTAAAATAACGTACCCATGGAGCAGTTGCACATCCCAAACCAATCACAGCTCATTAGCTATGCCTGTTGCTTTGGTTATCATTGGCTTTCCCGGCTCGATATTGCCATTTTTACTCGAAGCAAATTTTGTTCAATCTCATATACAGTAATTCATCGGCACCAAACCAAGAAAAGTGGAGTTAACTGGATACTTCTCTCCCTCACGAATGAAGGCAAATATGCAGTACGTGTCTCAGGACAATGTTGCAGGATCCAATTTTGGATTGGTCACCAGGACCAGAGGTTTAGTCTTCCGGGTTTTCGGATTCATGCTAGAGCCCATCCTCAGGGAACTTCTCTCTCACCAAAATATGACTCTAGCGACTGACTCCGATTGGATCCTGCAACTTCTCTGTGTATTGTGCAGGATATTTTTTTTAAAAAAAATATTCCACCTTTGTTATTCTTGGAACAATTGAAATAGTTTCTGAAGTTGCCTACAAACCCGCCATAACTATATTCTAAAAGCTAGGGGAGAAAAACATGCTTAAACCTAAAAGAACTTACAGGCAGTCCTCGACTTACAACCATAATGGAGTCTACCAATTACAGTTGTAAGTCATGATGGTTGTAATGTGTATCATCACATGACCAAACCAATATTACAACCACT
Organism: Pareas carinatus; assembly: GCA_032468095.1. Classification (NCBI taxonomy): domain Eukaryota; kingdom Metazoa; phylum Chordata; class Lepidosauria; order Squamata; family Pareidae; genus Pareas; species Pareas carinatus. The sequence goes on along the minus strand of JANHFO010001261.1, from coordinate 114,681 downwards.
TACAGCGTCCCATGGTCACATGACTGCAATTTACAACGTTTTGGCCGAAAACCAGCATTTACTTCTGGTTTGGAAGGGCTGATGGTTGTTAAAGTAGCTCATCACATGACTGATCTTTTCTTTTCTTTTCTTTTCTTTTGACAGCGTTCATTAAATAAACACCGCGGTTGTTAAATGAAACCATTGTTTCCTATAGGGCGTTTTTGCTGAAAACTGGAAATAAATGCCGGGGTTTGGGCAAAAAGGTTGTAAATTGCAGTCATGTGACTGAGGGATGCTGTGAACAGCCATAAACGAGAATCAGTTACCAAGCAGTCAAAGTGTTACATGGCCACGAGGCAGCGCTCAGAACTTCAAAACTGGATCTTAAGTACCTATGGTAGGTAACTCTGATGGTTGCTAAGCAACTGATCATAAGCCACCTGTGTTTTACTTTCACTTTCTCTTTTGATTATGCCCCTACTTTTTTTTTTCTTTACAGAACCTTGTGAAGAATTGGTGAAGCCACATCCAGCCCTCAAACCTTCCCTGGGATGAATTATAACGAATTATTTCCAATTTCTTCATAAACCTACATCTGCGGCCTGTCCTTTTCCTTAAAGCTTTTAAAACACGGTTCTTCTTTTCAGGGGGGGCGTCACAAAATGTAATAAACCAAAATAAAAAAATCAACATGGCGGCCGTAGCAGTACAATTAAAGCTCTGCCTTTTTGCAAATTTACGTTGCAAGTGGGATACAAATAGCCACACTGATGGTTAAGACACCGGAACAGAAACCAAGAGACTGTGTGCGTTCTAGTCCTGCTTAAGCATGAAGCCAGCTGGGTGACCTTAGGCCAGTCATTCTCTCTCAGCCCTAGGAAGGAGGCAATGGCGACCCATTTCTAATATCTTGCGAAGAAAACTACAGGGACTTGCCCAGGCAGTTGCCACGAGCCAACACTGTCACAAAGGCACACCAACACATCTGATGCACAGTGAAAACAGGTGGAGTTCCGTTCCAATCCTTCCTTCCTTCCTTCCTTCCTTCCTTCCTTCCTTCCTTCCTTCCTTCCTTCCTTCCTTCCTTCCTTCTTTCCTT
>JANHFO010001258.1:179427-190358 GCA_032468095.1 Pareas carinatus | reverse complement strand
AGAAAGAAAGAAAGAAAGAAAGAAAGAAAGAAAGAAAGAAAGAAAGAAAGAAAGAAAGAAAGAAAGAAAGAGAATAAAAGAGAAAGAGAGAAATACACACACAAAGAAAAAGAGAGACACGGAAAGAAACTGAGCCAGCAAGGCATGGCAGAGAATTGGAACTGCTGACCCGGCTTCTGCTGGAGGCAGGGTGCTTCCCTGGTGCCCGGCAGCTTCTCGTTGGGCCCATTCGGAGGGCCAGATGGCATCTACGCAGGCGTGGACAGCCTGTGTGGCCTATCTGTAGGCCTGTGTGGCCTGTGCCTGGACGAGCCATCTGGAGGCCCATGCGGCCTGTTTGGAGGCCCATGGCCCCATTCAGAGGGCTGAAGGGTCTCTACAGACGTGTGGACAGCCCGTGTGGCCTATCTGAAGGCATGTGCAGCCCATTCTAAGGCCTGTATGGAGCCGGGCAGCCAGGTAGGCCCTGCAGAAGGTGACACTGCACATCTGGGCTGGCGGGGGTAGCGGGTGGTAGAACTGAGGGGGTTACGGTTGAAAAGGAGGAAAGCAGCCTACTGGAATGTCGTGTTTGTGCTTTTCTGTAAAACTCTGCACTCGCGCTGCTGCTACTGATGTTCTGAATGGCAAAAGGCAAAATCAAACCACAGGCTGTGAAAGCCCTCCAATCTGGAGAAAGGAAACAAATGGTATCAGATATTTTCTTCAATCACAACCCTCTACCCATCCGGAATAAAAAATACTAAATAACTCACGTAAAAATTAATATTTTGAAAAATCCTTTCTTAGTGAGCATCAAGATGCCAAAACGAATATGTCTAGGAAATTTCATGTTTGTAGCTTTTATAGTTTTCGAGATCTGATGATGAGTCAGTCAGTGAGTGAGTGATATTTCGCATTTATATATATAAACTAACTTTTTGTACCCGTGTTCCCCCACATATTTTGTATAATTCTACATCCTTCCCATTCTCTCTTTCTCCTTCTTTCTCTCTCTTCCTGTTTCAGCCTCTCTCTACTGCTCCCCAACTCTTTCTGTTTCTCCTTCTCTCTCTCTTCCTCTTTCACCCTCCCCCACTTTCTCTGTCTCCCTCTTTCTCCTTTCTGTCTCCCTCTTTCACCCTCTCTCCTTCCCCCCTCTCTCTCTCCTTTCCCTCTCTCCCTCTTTCACCCTGTCTCTCCCCTCCCCCTGTCTTTCTCCTCTTTGTCACCCTCTTTCATCGTCTCTCCTTCTCCCTATCTTTTTCCTTATTTCTCTCTCTCCCTCTTTCATCCTGTGTTCCCCCTTCTCTATTTCTACTCTTTGTCACCCTCGTTCACCCTCTCTCACCTATCCCCTTGTTTATCTCTTTCTCCTTCTTTCTCTTTCTCCCTCTTTCATCCTGTCTCTCCCCCCTCTCTATTTCTCCTCTTTGTCATCCTCTTTCACTCTCTCTCCTTCCCACTCTTTCTCCTTCTTTTTCTCCCTCTTTCACCCTCTCTCCCCCTCCCCATCTTTATCTCTGTCTCCTCTCTCTCTCTCCCCCTCCCTCTCTCTCTTTCACCTTTCACCCTCCCCTCCCCCATCCAGCTGATCTGAGGTGTTATTGCCTCTCCTCCACAGCGCTACAGTTATTTGGGCCAGTTAATCAGATCAACTGGTTAACGGGCAGCACTACACCGGCCAGCTGATCAGCGGTGTTATCACCACTCCTCCATAGCACTACAGTTATTTTGGGCAGGCCGTTCTTCCTGGGCCTGCAGGTACCATGCAGCCGTTAAAATATTGTGGACATGCCGTTGTCCCTCAGCAGGCCGCTGTGCTGCCAGTAAACTTCGCCAATCATCTTGACTGCATGAAGGAAGGAAGTGCATGCGCAGTCGCTTCCTTGTCCGTATAAGCGCGTGCACAGTGGTTTTTTTCAAAAATGTTAAATAACTGTTAAAAAATAATATTCAGAAAAATCATTTTTAGTGAGCTCCAAGATGGCAAGACAAAGATATGTAGCCAATTTCATCATTTAAGTGTTAAGGGTTTTAGAGATATCGTGATGTCAGATAGTGAGTGTGAGTGAATGAGTGAATCGTTTTTGACATTTATAAGTATAGATAATTATATTTTAGGAGTTTTTACCTACAAAGCCATTGGTGTGAGATATGGTGTTTTCAGGCTGGGGTATATGTGGAGATGGCACAGATTACTCTTCTTGATGACCTGTGGGAGTGTCTGGATATCAAAAGTGAAACCATCTTGGTTTCTCTTAATTTCTTTTCAATACTTTGATTATGGTATCTTCCGGAGCTGACTACAAGTCGGAGAGTGCAGGGTTTGGATGGGAGAAACAAGCTCAAAAAAAATCCTAGCAAGATTGAGTGCTTGTGTGTGTTTAAACCTCATGGTTCTAGGAATCCTCCACTGCTTTATTCAAGTCCAGTGCATAATGTAGGGGCCCTCCTTGACTCACAGTTTCTGCTTGAACAGCTGTAGAAGCTGTGATCAAGAGAACCTTCATTCAACTCCATATTGAGTGTCCATTGTACTCGTCCCTTCGTACAGTAATTGGTCATCTCATGGATGGACTAGTGAAATGTACTCTACATGACGGTCTCTTAAAAGAATCACTTGGAATTAAAAGCATAACTATTCCTCAGACCTTGTGACTGAGGGACCTTTTGTCTGTTTCCTATATCTGTGAGTAGAGGAGATATTTGGTTGTTGTTCCCTCTGGTGATACTGTCCTCTTGGGTTTATTTCTTTTTTATAGCCCCTCAGAGTTGCCTGAATCATGAAATGGGCAGCAAATAAGTGTCATAAATAAATAAATAAATATGTTAGGGTTAAAATATAAAAAACAAGTAAATAAACATTTTTAGAGTATCAAGTTTTCCTTGGTGCTTTACCAAAACAAAATTGCCACATTAGGATTTTTTTTCCAGATAGCAGCCTTCTCAGGCTTGAATCCTTGAATCATGCTAGGTCTCTCGGATTTTGGTTGATTCTATATTTTTATGGTTGCTCTTTATGGAATAGCCATCATTATTAGTGAAATTTGTTCAATATTCTCTGGAGCTGTCCATTTTTCATGCTGTCAGATTATGGTTTTCTAGATCACGTTCTCATACTCCACCAAATGTACTATGCATTGGTTCCAACCTATCTTACTTGCAATTATGTTCCACTGTAATCAGTGTGAAAAGTGAAGCCATTTCTGCTTTATTGATTCCAAGCAACTAAGTTTGAACCCAGCACTATTTTTGTAGTTATAAATGGGAGGGGAGGTTGGAGCGGGCTTCCATTCTTGTACACCCAAATGTTAACATAGAAGAATCATGTAGCAAAAAGTAGGGAATTCTTACTAGCTTGAGAACCTGTTTGCAAACTAGAGAGGTCTGCTGCTATTTAGAAGATATCTAAATAGTATTTTTCATGAAGGGTCCTTGGTGCTCTCTGGGGTTGATTGTTTTCTGGTCATTTCTTGTTTAATATAATTGTTTCATTATCCAGACTAGGTAACCTGAACTACAAATATTTTCCTCTATCAGCATTTTGAATGCCAGATCAGGTGGCCCCATAATAACTGTATTAAACAATTGAAATTGACACAGGTATTAAATCTGCCTCTCTGTTGCTGTGGTTTTACTTCCACAAATCTAGAAATTTGCTGTCAAATGGTTTCTGTGTAATTTATGATCTAATAGGGATGAGAACTTTGATAAGATTGATCAGTAGATTAATCGACTTGAGATTCAAAGAATAACTCAAGAGAGATTTTTTTTCTAAGAATGTAATTGGTGGGCAGGATTGAGAGGTAAGGTTTTATGAATTTAATAACAGCAATGAGAATTAAGGTATTGTGAATTTCCAAATTAAGGAAGTAAAACATTAAACATTTCCCTTTCTTCCAACAATGGGTAGTATTTTAATTGAAAGCTTAACCTTAAGAGATGAATCATATTTTTAAAGGAAGGTGCTCATTCAACTCAAAATTCTTTAATAATTCTACTAATGGGTAATCTGCAATTAGACTCTCTGTGATTTCATTGAGTGGAGCTAAATTTACTTTGAAAAGGGCTTCCTTTTCTGCAGTAATTTTTCCCTTGGTTAGGTTGTCCTTCTGACTTTTGATTCAAATTATCAGTAAAAGTATGTTGTAAAACTCCATGATGTGAAATCAGCCCCTCGAGAGGGTTCTCAGATATGGAAATAGTGCTATATGGGTGGTCATGCATAGGTGGCTAAATCCAGAGCAAACTTCAGAAAATAATACATCCTAATCTCTAATTGAGCATGGGAAAATCAGAAATCTTTGAATGTTAGCTACATTCAAGTCAATTGGGCAGACCCAATTTTTCAGAAAGCATAGTTTAGGGGAGGGGTGGTTGAGCCACATTCTGAATTTTTAAAATTACCTACCTGTAACATCTCAGGAGAGGACGTATCAAGCTCCATAAAGAGGATGGTGAAGAATGGTTGTGAAAAGGAGAGTTTTTAAAAGAATTCTAGCAATAGCAATAGCACTTAGACTTATATACCTCTTCTCAGTGCTCCCCAGTCCTCTCTAAGCAGTTTACAGAGTCATTCTATTACCCTCAACAATCTGGGTCCTCATTTTACTGACTTTGGAAGGATAGAAGACTGAGTTAACCTTCAGCCAGTTAGAATCGAACTGCCAAACTACTGGCAATCGGCAGTCAACAGAATTAGCTGCAGTAGTGCATTCTAGCCACTGGGCCACCACAGCTCTAGCAAATTTAAAGGATAACTACTGAGATGGTGATGAATCTCAAAACCAAGTTGTGTGAGAAAAGGTTGAGGGATCTCTGCATCTTTCAGTGATAGAAGAGATGAGGGAAGACTCAGCAACATCTTTTAGCACAAAGGGGATTATAATGAGATGGGACAAATGATAAAGCTGAGGATTTTCTTATCCAGCTATCATCTCACTTCATTATATGCTGAATGAAATGACCAGTGATTGTGCAATTGCAAATTATTCTGATTGGAGGGTTGACTTGTCAGTCACTATGAGAAGCTTCTCCTCCCTCCCCTCTCCCCTCTTAGATTTTTATGTAAATGAGGGAATCATTCTCCTTTGTTGTTTGCTGTCTTCAGCTTTCTTGAAACTGAAAATTAGAATAGAACAAACAAATAAAAATATCTTCAAGATTGTACCTCATCCTCCCCACCTCATAGCCTGAGTCTTGCCTACACTGATGCACATGTCTCTTTATCTGCTTTATCAAGAATTTATAAAGAATTGTATATATTCTGAAGATACTCTTGCTTCCTATTGAGATAACAGCTCATTATGATTTGGTCAAATCTGATTTCAGTTTCCGTAAACAGTAATCTATAGGGATCTTTTCTGCACAAAGGTTCTCCCAATTTAAATGAATCATGGAAAAGGAAAGCAAACTGTTCAATATGTATGAAACCCGCAGTTCAGGACTTTAAGAGTAATAGACCTTTGAAACACTTTTCAGTATAATCATCCTCCCGTCTTAGGAATGGGAATTACTCACGCATATAAACTGCAATAAAGCTATTTACGAATAACATCTTGCATAATGCAAAACCAGAATATTTTAAGCAAGCATAAACTAAATTCAGTACATAAATTAATAATTTACTCAGAAGTGCATAGAAGAGAGACAGTGTTAGTCCAGTAGGGAATTTCACTGTGTGGTATGATTTTACTGTGTGTTTTATTCTTTTCTCTAACCTCATTTTTGACGCCTCAACTCAGGTTTGCATTACTTGAGATCAAGCTGATCTGTCAAGGCGAACTGTTTGTGATTGATGGTTGGTTGGTTACGTTCCTTCAAATTGTTCTCAATTCTTAGCAATCACATAGCCCCGTTTTCCTCATGGTGATCTATCCCTAACCTAGTCTTTTAGGTCTTCCAACAGTGAGCTGTTTATGAGATTAGTAATTGCTAGCTAGCTGCTGTATATGACTCATGAATTATGTCTGCCTGAATGGATTAATGATTGCATAGGTCTGCATTTTCCGCATCACAGTTTTATTCAGCTGCTGTTTGCATTTTGTCTGCAATGTGGAGGATTTGTAATTCTTAGGGAAGAAATTAGATACATTCTGTACACTCAGTTTGCAACATTACGTATTTTTGTCCATCGATTTTACTCTTGTGAGATTTATCTAAAAGTATTGGTGGGAAGTGATCTGAGATCATTAGGTGTATAACTGCATTCGCCATATGTTAAATTTTTCCATGTTTTCTGTACACCGCCCTGAGTCCTTCGGGAGAAGGGCGGTATCTAAATTTAAACAAATAAATAAATAAATAAATAATAAATATACCCATATACCCAAACAGTTGTGGCTGCTCTTACTGTGGAAACTATCGCACATCAGGATTCGGATGAAAGATGTTCTATTTTTTAAAAAAAACTCATTTACTTCCATAGCTGTTCTGTTAGGAGCTCTTTCTCCATTAAGGTACGTTTCCATTAAGGTAGGTTGTCAAATTTCACATCACACTGTGCAAACAGACAGATATTATGCATTTGAATCCCGTCCTATTGAATAGTAGTAGTCTGAAATATATTCCCACCCTTTAACTTCTATTTTCTCAGTGCACTAGTTCCAATTCTCAGTTACCACAATAAAAGTCAACCCAATACCATCATTTTTTTGCAGTCCTGCATTTGAATCCTCCTTTCTGGAAAATGGAAGCCCCTAATATAAAATTTGCTTGAGGGACAGAGAGCATCAATCAAATCATTTCCCATCTCCCTTCAAACTCTGATGCTAAATCCCATAAAACATGGAGGTCTGTGTAATTGTTTTCTGCAGTAAGTAATCATTTAATTAACAAAAAAAATGAACAGGAGTTCCAAAAAAAAAAGAGGAGTGTTTTGTTAGACATTATATATATAAAAAAAGAAAAGAAACAATATAGTAAATAACTTTGTCGAACATGAACTTAAGTGTTTTGTACAAACTAATCGTGATAAGTTCCCAATGTCTCATCATCACCATGGTAATACTGAATGATGGTGTGCGCCGTGTCCATTATGTCAGAGGCCTTGGAATGGTAGAGCCTGTACATGCACAACATCTCCTTTCTCAAGATATGCAGCAGTTCAGTTTAAAACAAGTAGCAAAGGAATGCAGTAGTTTCCTTTTGAGTGAGTTCAATGTTTTCGGCAAATTCTCCTACACCTTCAGGGTTGCAACTCCAAGGTGACGGCCTTCATCTGATAGATCATTTTAAATATGAGCTGCAGAAATAGAATCTGCAGTCTTTCCTGAACCTGAAATGTCAGCTTCTCATAGACTGAACCTCAGAGAAAGGCCTTCATGTTTTCCCTGACGCATGTTCAGTAGTGGATATCAAAAAAAGTAGACAAATTCTTCTCAGAAGAAAATCTCTATGGCCTGTGGAATCTAGAAGTTAAAAGGAGAAGACATAAGTGACTATGGCAGCTCTGTAGAAATTCTGACACAAAAAACAATTTCATGTAAGAAATGGCAGTATGCAAGGACCTAAGGATGAGTTAATTAATTAGTTAGTTATCTACCTATTGATAGCCGAATCAAAACTTTTATCTTCCTCAAACTTTTAACGTTGAGGAGCTGTTACATTTCCACTGAATTTTGATTTTGGTGATACTTGATAAGAATTTAAGAATTAAATGACTTCTGTCCAAAGAAATGCCACCAATTTTTTCTTTGAGTTCCTCAAAGTTTAATGTTTCACCTGAGTTGAAGTCTCTAAATTCATTTCACTTTTCAGTTTGGACTGGGCTTTGCTAGCAACTCTGATTATCATTATTGCCAATCTTCCAATGCCAAGCAAACATAGTACCTAGCATCTGTAGAATTTCAAGTGTGTAGACATTCTTTGATCAATTTTGCTCATGTGATGAAATTGATCAGTAGATTATATTCACAAATTGTTTACAATCAAAAGATCGATGTACATGCTTGAAGAGAATAATTACTGAAACTGCCTTTTGTAATTTTTACCACTGAACTTTATCATATTTATGGGCCTGATCTGAAACCTTAGCAAGCAGCTAGATTTCCTAACCTGTTTCCTTTAATTCCCTGCATAGGCAGATCAATATAGACCACTGAATTGGTATTTGTGAACACCATAAGTTACCTTTTGATTAAAAATAGTCTATAAGCACTCAAATTGTGCTGAATATTTACTAAAAATGTAACTTTTCGGGTTGGTTGTTGTTGCAGTTCTTATGCATAACAACAATGTATTTTTCATTATTTGACCAACCTGAAGCTGAATGCTTATGCTTAGAGAATTATCAAGTAAATTGATTGTGAGTTTGGGAAGAGTGGAAGAATGCTTTAGAGAGGTAGAACATTTTGGATGGATGGATGGATGGATGGATGGATGGATGGATGGATGGATGGATGGATGGATGGATAGATGAGAGATAGAGAGATAGATATAGAGAGATAGAAAGATTCAATGGATGGATACATACTATCTGGAATAATAGAAAATACATACTATCTGGACAACTGACCTTGTCAAATGCTTGCTTGATGCATGCACCTCCATTTCATTACTTTTGTATTCATTTAGCTCTTTACGAATGGCTGCCTGGAAAATTCAAATAGAAACAAGGTAAATGAATCCTTTAAATCTGGTAAGAAAAGGCACAGCTTAAAATTTAACTGAACTGACATCTTATCCTTCTCAATAAATAATCATAAGCTTTTCCAGGTGAGCAATTGAAGTTTGTTTCACATCCTCAGTAGTGGGTGACAATAGAGTAACTCCCATGAGCTACTTTATAGGTTCTGCTGTTTCACCATGCTTTGCAAATGTGGCTAGATAATCACTCCTTGATTATCTAAGACACTGAAAGTTGAGTGGCCATATCAATGTTCTTAATAAACAATACTAAATAAGTGAATTGCAGCATCACACCTTACCGTGCTAAATAAAGATCAGTATGTCTCTCTTTGGATCTGTCTCCATCTCTGTTGCTCTTCTCTGCACTCTTTCTAGATCCTCCACATCTTTTTTACATTGTGGCGACCAAAGCTGGATGCAGTATTCCAAGTCTACATTATTCTTTATTTCCTCTGATGGAAAAACTTTCTAATCATTTGAAAAATTATTTGTTGAAATGGGTGGGCATAAACACACTAGAAAGAGTGCAGAGAAGGGCAACAAAGATGATTAGGGAACTGGAGGCTAAAACATGGTTGCAGGTATTGAGTATATCTACTTTAATGAAAAGAAGGACTATGGGTGACTTGATAGCAGTGCTCCAATATCTCAGGGGTTGTCACAAAGTAGAGGGAGTCAAGCTACTTTTCAAAGCACCTGAAGATAGAACAAGAAGCAATGAATGGAAACTAATCAAGGAGAGAAGCAACCCTAGAACGAAAGAGAAATTTCCTGACAGAACAGTTAATCGGTGGAACAGCTTGTCTCCAGAGGTTGTGGATGCTCTGATATTGAAGGACTGGAAGAAGAGATTGAGCAACCATTTGTCCGAAATGGAACAGGGTTTCCTACCTGAGTAGGGGGTAGATTAGAAGACCTCCAAGGTCCCTTCCAACTCTGTCATTCTGTTAATCTGTTACTACCAGTCCGACTATAGAACCAGCAACCCAGACTGAAGGTCTTCAAGTAGAGGCTATACAAGCATCCGTTGGGGATGTTTTAATTTGGATGTATGTTCTGAGCAGGGAAGTTGGACCCAAGGGGCTAAATGGCTCCTTACAACTCTGTTTCTGTGGCTTTGATTTAATCTACAGGTAGTCCTCGACTTGCAGCTGCTTACTTAGTGCCCGTTTGAAGTTAAAATGACCCTCCCCCTAAAGGCACTTATGACCCGGATCTGAAGTTATGACAGCTCCCACACATGACTGCATTTTGAGTGCTTGGCAACTGGCTCACATTTACGGCCGTTTGCAGCATCCCATGATCATGCGACCATGATTTACATTTTTAAAAAACAGCATGTACTTCCAGTTTCACCATAACGAACAATGAGTTCACAATGTCTGTAGTGTTCATTTAATGAGTATGGTGACTGGCTTAATGACTGACACAAAACAAGGTTCTGAAATTGGGTCAGTCACGTGATGATCTGCTTTACAACTACAATGACGACTGTCCTGGGCAGGTTCCATCGCAGTCGTAAGTCGAGGTCTGCCTGTACTATAATCTGGTATCAAGAGAAGGGCTGCACATTATACCTTTGACAAGGATCTGCCCATCAAAAGAAAGACCCCAGTACCTTGTCTGCTGCTGAAAGCCGGGTCCATGGCTTGTCTGCTCGCCGGTCGTAATCCTGTGCTTTTGCCACTTCCACATAATCGCTGAATCGTATGAGGATTTTTCTGTCTCTTAATTCATCAACCGTAGGTCGTTGATTAAGCTTTGGGAGAGAAAAAAGAATCACAAAATGTGAGAACTGTACGGTGACCTTGTTGGAGAATATTAACAAATGCCTAAATTTCCTTTCTTATTTTTTTTTGGACACAGTTAGGGATATAAGAAAAAACAACATCTAAAACGTATTTCTAGAATTAGAATTAGAATTTATTTGCCAAGTGAGTGGACACACAAGGAATTTGTCTCCAGTGTACATGTGCCATACTTACATACAGGCTATAATTGACAAACTCTGGTTACAATAATAAGGCTAGACTTGACAAACAGTGATTACAATTATAAGATACATTCATAATCATAAAGTACATGCATCATGTACTTTGTCTACTTGTAAGTATATCTACTTGATGCACTTGTTCATTCATGACCAAAATATAGAGTATGAGACTTCTTGGGCTACTTTAGAATTGCTCTGTTATAACTTGTGGAAACTCTCCTAAGAAACTTTTTTCTTTTCTTTTTAATGCTGCATTTAGTACTTTGAAAACGCTGCTTCTGACATGCCCTTCTTTATATATTTACATTAGGCACATACTTTCTCAATT
>JANHFO010001258.1:123751-134389 GCA_032468095.1 Pareas carinatus | reverse complement strand
AGCTGGTCAGGTGCTGGGGCCACTTTCCCCCCCTCATGCTTGTTTAGAGCCAGACTACTCGGCGACTGGGTTTGCGCGGAGCCGATTGGCTGGGGAGTGGAAAGTTACTGCCTTTAAGAAGGGCTTGGGTTACTGTTGCTGTCGTTGGGATATTCTGTTGCAGTTCTGTTTCCTTGCTGTGTGTGTTTCTTCGCTCAATAAACACATTAACAAAGTCCGCGAGTCCTGCCTATCTTTCCGACGAACTCAACATTGGTTATTACCTTTAAAGCCCTACATGGCTTGGGGCCAGGCTACTTTTGAGACCGCCTTCTACCGCATAGCTCCCAGCGACCGGTAAGATCCCACAGAGTTGGTCTCCTCTGGGTCCCGTCAGCTAAACAATGCTGGCTGCTGGGCCTGCATGGGAGGGCCTTCTCTGTGGCTGCCCCATCTCTCTGGAACCAGTTACCTCCAGTAATCTGGACCATCCCCACCCTATTGGCCTTCTGAAAAGCTTTGAAGACCTGACTTTTTCAGCAGGCTTGGGGCCAGTGATCTCATCTGGTAATCCGGTGAAATCTGGCCATGAATGATGTGTGAGTGCGTTTTAAAGTTTTTAAATGCTTTAAAATATTATTTTCATTTGAATGTTTTAATATGTCGTGAACAGCCCTGAGTCCTTGGAGAGAGGCGGCATACAAATAAAAAAATAAAATAAAATAAAAATATATTCCACCTTCCACTTTAGAGAAAATGTATAAAACGTTCTTAATTCTACTGTTCAGTGTGCCTTGGCATTTTCTAGCCAGGACTCCTTTCCCTGGAGCACTTCAATAAAAGGAATCAAAACCTGCACCTCGTATCTGGTGTCCTTCATCGGCTTCGACACCAGGCTCAGACTCAAATTTGGGAAAACAGTCCTTCAAACAACTTGGCCCCAAGTCAAGCAGGGCTTTAAAGGTGATTATCAGCATCTTGAATTGAACCTGAGAGTACACTGGCAGCCAGTGAAGCTTATGTGGCGCATGGATAAGTCTAGGCTTGTGCAAAACTGTTTTAGCCAATGCATTGTGAACTAACTGAAGCTTCCAAATGCTCTTCAAGGGCAGCCCCAGGTATATGTCATGTATATATCAGCAGTCTCCAGTCACTTTGCACTAGCACACATGTCTGGAATGGCGAATGCATGTTTGCAGCACTCTTGGAAAATGGCCAGCATGGGTTACAAGTCACCCATTTAGCAGAACAGGAAAAAAATATATAAATGTGCCTCACCCCAAGCTTACAGGATGTTCTTTGCTACTGTACCTCAGATTGTCTTGTTTTCTGAATAGATAGGCAGACAAAGCATTAAGCTACAGCCCTCTATCACTCTTGTTTCTTAAGAATTTCTTCTGAGTACATTCAGCCCCAAAGCATTCTTGGAACTAAAATCTCTAATGCCTTGTTTTGCAACATGCTGGATGTTAAAAATAATCTAAAATAAAATCAGATGGCTATGAAGCCTCATGACACCAGAGGTTTAACATGAGGTGACTGTGAGGGTGACTATGGCATTATTTGGGAGATCCAATTGCTTTCTGTTTTCTGATAATTTCTGATAAGGAGATAATCCGATAAAGAGATAATCCTTGTTGAACACAATGCATCTTATTTCTGAGAGGACATGGGCAAAATTGTATTTTTAATCATGCAATCGGTTATATTTTGAAAGTGTAGGAGTGTTGTGCTTATGGATTTCCTCAACGTTTACTACGCTTACAAAACAGCTCTATACAAGGTTAGAAGAATTCATCATTAATATAGGATCAGCATACATATTTTGCTTACAAACGACTAGTATCATCTTTGACATAACACAAATGGTCCTTCCTGAGGAAGAAGGTTGAAATTCTTCTCTCAGTCTTCCCTGAAATCAATAGAACAGTCACTAACTGGATAGTTGCTAATCGAGGGCTACAATACTTAGAGTAGTGTCACCCTACAAACTAGGACTGACCATATCTTCAGGTGCCACATTATAGAAGCCAGAATAATTTCCCATAAAGCTACAGAATCCAAAACAATAAAAGCAATCTCATCATCATCATCATCATCATCATCATCATCATCATCATCATCATCATCATCATCATCATCATCATCTTGGACTTCCGACTTGAAATGTTGCAAGATTTCAGGCACTCTTACAAGATTTGAATCACTTATATCAAACCTCGGTGAAACATTCACGCAAATGATATGATTGTACAATTTGTCCTGGTCACATCCTGGTGTCTGATTCATATATGTATGTCATGTCATTTGCTCAACAACCTCATAGCATACATATCATTATTTGTTCCTCTTGCATGCACTTCTGACGCTGATGGAACCATTTAATGATTTTAAACAATGGGGCATCACATTTGCCACTGGGAGTTGTCATACCTGCCATGAAGCCAATGAGCACACATTGCCTAGCCTGGCCTTAAAATTAACAGTATAGTTGAACAGAGTGAGTGGAGGAGACTTAAAGAAATAGAAAGGGTTAAGATGAAATCATCTTCTTCTCCATTCCCCATGCATTTTAAACACCTGACTTGTCCTTGGAGGAATGGCACAACAGTTAAGTGAAAGACTGAGGTGGGAAGGGGTGGGTCCAGCTCTCTTAATGCTTAGCTGTGGCAAAATGCCAAATCTACTTTGACATGTCCTAAGGGATTGAATGTAAATCTCAAGATTACTTTATGGATAGGAAGTCTTTTTCTGAGTTGGCACAAATCACTCTAATTTTCTGTGGAACTAAGGAGAGAGAAAAAAAAACCATCTTCCATCACATATATTTCAGCTGGGAAATTTGAAGAAATCCCACTATGCACCATGATGGATGGTGTTTTAAAGTTTGCTGAAATGATTGCAGTATAGCAATAAAGAGACAGCCAGACAATGCAGGGCTTAATATACTTTAAATAGCACCGAGTTTATGTAAGAATGGTTGCCATCATCCTTGAAGGATACATCTTGTTCTTCAAGGAACAATATTGTAGTTTGTAAACAATTTCCTATCAAAGCCAAATCAAATCTTAATCACATACCATTGAGTGCACAGTGTTGGGAAATATTTCCTCTCCCTGTTTCTCTAGACCGTTGCTTCACAAACCTGGATAAATTACCCAAAATTGGATAATAACAGTGTTGGTTTTTTTTAGAAAAGACACATTAAACCTATTGCCTATCATAACAAGGTCATTTAAATTGGCTTAAAAGATTGCCACATACACTAAGATACTTATGATGAAAGTCGATGAAATTACCAATCATAATTCAAGTTCAATCAATGATATCATTTTTATAAAACAGGCAGTTCTCAAGCTAATCCTTCATTCAGTGGCCATTCAAAGTTACAGAAGTGTTGAAGGAACAGATTTATTAACAGTCATCAGCGTTCTTTTCTATAAGCAATTTTGGATAATGAAGAAAAGGTTGGGAGGCACAGTTTCAGACAAATAATAAAACGTGTAAAACAGACGAAAATTCTCTGCTTCCAATCACAGCCAGCTTGTAATTAACTCACTAGCTAACCTACAGCGTCAAATGCAAGTTTGCCATATACTTCATAAAACATCTTCAGGTCTTCCAACCCCATTCCTCTATACTTTCTGGCAATTCTCATTTTCAGTTTTTCTTGATGAACAGCGACTCTGCGCCCCACCACTTTGCACCCTCTCAAGGTGTTTTGTTTTCATTCCAATGAATACATTTGGTTTATATGCTAGTCAGAGTTAACTGATTCTGAGCCAATAAAGAAATAGAACGATAGGTAAATTGGCTCTGAGTTGAAGAATTTAGTTTGATATGCATTTAGGAAGGAATAAGTGTGCCTCACTATGGTATATGTAAGATGGAATAAGATGGATCTTAGGCTGTTCTACCCACAAAATTTTCAGCATGCTACTTGCAGATAAGCAAACATAATTTAAAAAACACTTTATAATACAATGAATGGGTGGGTGGATGGATGGATGGATGATTAAAGAGATGGACTCAACTATCTGAAGTAGCTGCCACTTGCTTGCTAGAATGCTCTCTTCAGAAAAGCTTAGTCAGTAACAGTGTCTTGAACTTTTTAAAGTGCTAAATGAAAACCTTTGTGTTTAACTTGTCTAATGATATAACTCGGTGCTTTACATTTTATCTTCTGACAACTGCTCCTTGGTGAAGACCTTTTTATTTTGCTGATTGCACTTGATCTGCTCTTGTAAACTGCTCTGGAATCCATTTTTGACAAAGTCTTAACTGACTGAAAACTCACAATGGAGTGAAATGTGTTAATAGTTCTCCCTCTACAACTTTTAAACTCCAGCTATAACAGTATAGTCTTCTAGAGTCAGAAAAGGGGAGAAAATGGTGGTGTTAGCTTTCCTCTCTCCTTAGCCCCCAGTTCAGCAAAATCCATGGTAGGGAACGACAGAAGTAGTTCTTCAGAAAGATTTGAGGAGAGGACATCATTCCCTAAGAGAGATAAACCGATATAATGAGCTTTGGAGTAAGAGACAAATGTTCAGGCACCGGGGTTGGATACACTCAATGTATCGTGTCTCTTTATGCAAATCCTTGAACAAGTGAACAAAACCTGGACCAGAAGAAGCAAGTGTAGGAATCATTTTGTAGGAATCAGAGATTTCCCTTCAATCTTAAATGACAATGGAAGGTGTTGGCTTGCAAGGTGGACATGCTGTCCTATAGAATCATCTCTTCTCCCATCTTCTCTTTCTCTGGCACTTCTATTGTTCGTTATTCTTCAAATCTGATCAAGCGCTCTTGTTTCTTAACTCCCTCCCTTCACCCTTACCATCTCTCTTCTGGAGGGGAGCGTGGGGGGGGGCGGGGAAGTAATCTTTTTTAACTCCCCAAGGGGATCAGTGTTGTTCGTGGAGGCATAAAGATGCTGCCGGTAGTATAACACAATCTCAGAATGCCAAGCAGCACTTACAGTAAATAATAGTAATTACTAACGTCTCCTCGGTTTTTCTTGTCACAAAAGCCTCAATTCATTAAATGCTATTTAATGCCATGGAGGTTTCATTATCTGCACTCAGGAAGCATAATGGAGGGTTTACACAGAACACCAGGATTCTACAGTAGGAGAGCAATGCTCATCTCTCAGACAAGAGATTACTATCCCCCCCAAAAAAGTGTGAGGGCCTAAGGCATGGATGAATAAATTTAAGAAGAGACAAGAAAAATGGTTGAAAGAGAGAAAACCCATCACAAGATAGCTGGGAGGGAATAAAGGAAAGAAATCATTGCTATGGCAACAGCTTTGCAGATTCTTTTCTAAGGAAACAGAGATGGTAGCACATGGAAGATGCAAGCCAAATCCTTCAAAAAGGTGTTAGGAAGGATGAAGAAATCCTTGTTTTATTTCTTTAGGAAATCACTGTCCATGTTTTTTGTAGCTATTCAGATGTGACATCAGAAATGAGCCTTGCTATGTTTATATATACAAATGATTATGAATGTATCTTTAATTGTAATCACAATTTGTTTATTGTATGAGTGTCTGTATTGAGCATGTACACTGGAGACAAGTTCCATGTGTGTCCTGACACACTTGGCAAACTAAATCCTGATCCTGATCCTGATCCTGATCAGCCAGATACCATATGGATGCTTTGGAATGTGACTCTGAGAATTAAAATCTTAATCAATTCAACACCAGGGGTGTTCTCTAAATTGGCAACAGGAAATGCTGATAAGTTGTCCATCTGCTCTTATCCTCTTCACAAGCACGGGGCTTAATCCTTTCCCACAGAGATCACTATTAGGGGACTGAAAACTCTTCTGTCATCAAATAGGAGTACAATTACTCCAAGGTGTATACTCTGCTGGCATCCCAGTATGGAGAGATCTCTTTCTGCAAGAAGTAGGAAGACACTGAGCTTGGGTTGGCTGGAGCAGATTTGCAGGCTTACTCATATCCCCAGGAATAGCTGGGGGGGGGGAATCTAACAACTGGTTTTTCTGAATTAAACCAAACTAGCTAGCTAACACTTTGGGTCATCGTGATTTAGATGTGTTAGACATGGGTCCTAAAATTCTAGCCTTCTCCAACTTGAATTTTTCAAGTTATAATAGTAATCAAATGTATTTTATTATATATCTATGACTAAGAATAATGATATACATTATTATAGATCTACAATTAAAATAAGAATAAATGTACTATGTTGTGCTAGTATCAATTGAAAAATTGCAATATAAAATGTGGGAGCCAGTTTAATGTAGTAGTTAAGGCACCAGGATAAACACTGAGAGACCATGAATTCTTGTCCAGACTTAGACATGAAGCTAACAGAGACTTTGGGCCAGTCATTCTCCCTTAGCCCTAGGAAAGAGGCAATGGCTAACCACTTCTGAAATTTTGCCAAGAAAACGGCAGGGACTTGTCCAAGCCAACACCAGGAGTCAGCACTACCTCAAAGGCACTTCCTCCCTGCCAAAACGTTGGTAGTTCTCAGAGTTCTAAAAATATTTATTCTGTATGAAGTAACAGAATACAGCGTTAATGCGTAAAATTCACAAGAACGGCAAATAAAATATGCATGGAAATAAAAAATGTCAGACAAGTGAATCATTTTTAAATAATGCACAATACGAATGATAAATAAAATGATGAACAAAATTAAATTATTCTAGTATTATTAGTATTATTAGTATTATTAGTATTATTAGTATTATTAGTATTATTAGTATTATTAGTATTATTAGTATTAGTATTACTAAAAATGTGGATAACACATTGGTCGAGGAAGGAGGACCTAAGCAGATCCGGATGACTGTCTAATATTATTGTGCAGCTTGACAGATGGTAAAAAAAAAAATCAAAATGGTGGCCATAGCAGCACAATGGAGGCCCAACCCTACTGTATATGTAACACTGTCCTTGCAGATACAAAGCAGCAGGGCTTCAATTCTGTTGCTTTGATATCACCTTGATTTTCTAAAAAATATTCTCCCTGTAGACACTGCTGACATTAGGATTATATAGGGCAGCATTCCCCAAGCTTTCCAGGTTGGCAGCCCAGCGTGTGGGAGGAGGGGGATAGAGAGGGTAGTTTTGTATGAGGGGCAGGCATGTGAGTGTGTGCATGGGACTCATGCAAGTGGGGCTGCAAGCACCCACCCCTCACTCAAGTGGGGCTGCGAATACCCTCTGATCACTCAAGGGAGGGGCTGCGAGTGACTGTTGATTGCTTGAGAGTGCTGTGAGTGTTCACCGCTCACACAAGTGGGGTTGCAAGCACCAGGACCCACAGCTCATGTGGGTGGGGAAGTGTGCATGCTCACACGTGCACACGTGCTGGCCCGCCACTCACACGGCCCAGTTGTGAATTGGCCACAGCCCAGTAATGGGCCACGGCCCATAGATTGGGAATCTCTGACATAGAGACCATTTTGCTCAGAACATTTTCAAAATTATCACAGAATTCCCAAGGATTGCCCTGAAAAAGTATCCTTGTCTGCCTTTCCCCAGTCTCTTTGGGCAAACCTATGCACTGCCGAAGCAATGGTCAAGAATCTTCCGTTTGTTTACATGAACTTTTCATCCATTCAAGAGGATAATTAATGATGAAAGTTACTCTGTTCAACCGTCCTCGTCTTTCTATAAGTAGTCCCTGGGTTATGACTGTTCATTCAGTGACAGTTCAAAGTTACAACAGTGCTGAAGGGTGCGGACTTACAACTGGTTTTCCAAGTTGCCGCTGTGGTCAAGGGTCCCCAGGGTCACGTGATCGCAATTCAGGGGATGGGCAACTGGCCTGCAGTTAGGATTGTTGCAGCATCTCAAGGCCACGTCATCACTATTGTGACCTTCCCTGTTAGCTTCCCACAAGTAAAGTCAATGGGGAAGCCAGCAGGAGATTATAAGTCATTCCCACATGATTGCTCCTGCTGGTTTTTCACCCATCCACCTGCCCCATGCTCTATAGCAGGGATTCCCAATCCCCAGTCTATGGACGGACCGCAACCGGGCCGTGCGAACAAGTCAAGCCCCATTCACAGGATTCAGGCAGCAGGCAAAACCATGGCCCCACCGGTCCACAGAAAACTCTTTTTCCATGGAACCGGTCCACCCATACTCCATACACTCCACCCACCAGTTTGCAGCTCTTGCCTGCCTCCTAGCTCTGGCACACACTGCAGTCATATGAGATCCTCACTTAGTGGTCCATGTGGTCCTCAGTTACCAAGACAACCGGGAATGTCACTATTGTCATCACTAAGGGATACAGACACGTGACATCACACCTCATGACCACATCGGTTAGCGACAGAAATTGACCAGATCTTCTCAGGCAGTTTTAAATCAGAGTGAATGAAAAAGTTCCCTCATTCTGTCAGAGGTAAATTACAACTTACAAATTGCAACCTGATCAACTTCCGAATTCAGACCCAGAATCCAAGTGGACTAAATGTTTCATAGAACAAAGCCATCATTGTGACATGTTGATTGTACTTTATAACATGATGACATGATGAATGTACTTATGATTGTGAATTGCATTCATGATTAAGATCGCAGTTTGTCGATTACATCTTGTATTTGAAAAGATGAATGCATTTTATGACTATGAATGTATCTTATGCTTATATATACAAATGATTATGAATGTATCTTTGATTGTAATCACAGTTTGGCGGCTCCCGCCCTCTGGAATGACCTCCCCCCAGAGATTCGTACTCTCATGGACCTCCGTGCTTTCCGTCGGGCTGTAAAAACCCATCTGTTTAACCAGGCTGGGTTGACCTAATCTGCACCTTTTCCCTTGCCCAAATATTATTAATTTTAATTTCCTATTAGGTTTTAAATTGGTTTTATATTTGATCCTAAATCAGCCACTAAATTATTGTTCTTTTATATTTCTCTTAACGTGTTGTCTATGTCTGTGTCTTAACTGTTTTTATATGGCTGTACACCGCCCTGCGTTCCTTCGGGGAGAAGGGCAGTATAAAAATACAAATAAATAAAATAAAATAAATAAAAAAATAAAATACTTATGCTGGATGATGACATCACAGGACCACGCGCATGCTCAGAAAGATGTCATTGCTCACCAAGCAATGACATCACAAGCCGTGACTCATTAGCAGCAACCTGTCTGGGCACCTGGTGCCTAAAAGGTTAGCCGTTACTGTTCTAGGCCGATTCCTCTTTTGACTCCGCTCCCAGGTTCTGCCACACCTCTCCCTATAGCTCAGAATCTAAACCAGATTAGATCTACAGGCAGCATATGGTTTATAACCATTCATTTTGTGGCCATTTGAAGTTACAACAGAAAAGTTACTTACATGTGATCAAAATTCAGTTGCTTGGCAACTGACTCATATTTACGGTGTCCCGGGGTCATGTGATCCCCTTTTGGTGACCTTCTGATGAGCAAAATCAATGAGGAAGCCAGATTCACTTACCAACTGCACTACTGACTTAAGAATAGAGGCGATTCACTTAACAACTGTGGCAAGAAAGGTCTTAAAATGGGACAGGACTCATTTAACTGTCTCCCTTAGCAACAGAAACATTGGACTCAATTGTGGTTATAAATCAAGGACTACCTGCAGTCATGCCGGCCACATGATCATGGAAACGCCTTCGAGTAATGTTGGCTCCCTCGATTAAAAAATGGAGATGAGCACCTGTTGGAATACAGTTTCCTTGCATTCCGTGCAACAACTAAAGTAGTATTCAGCCAGTAGAGGGCAGTGTTCACAAGTTTGGGTCTATGGAATATACTCTATGTTCTTTTGTTCTAAGTAGAGTTTCCTGTTTCCTGTTACAGTTAAAAAATTAAGCAGTAAAAGCACATGTTGACTGTGCACTCTGTGGTGGTATATATAAACAGAATTTCTAATAGCACCGCCCCCTAGTGAGGTTGTCACAACTGGACAGGAGAAACCTTCACCTTTTTCCTTTACCTCTTTTTTTTTAAAAAATCAATCCGATATGGTTCATCCTACTTTCCATTATTTGGCTGTTTTTCCTGGGCTCCTGTTGCGATACTCAAGCATTTTGGAATCTGCACCTCTTGAGCTGAACCTCTTTGCAAAGGTTCTCTAGAAAAATGCAGAAGCTGAAGGCTGCGGGTCAAGGAAAGTCATCTCTTGCAAATGGAGGGAAGGGCAGATTGAGGAGTGAAATTCAATCGGCGCTAAGAAGAAGAAAAAAATGAAATGGCAATTGTCCCTGGGAGGACGTAGCGATGATATTGCATTCCCCACTCCTTTATGACAGTCAAAGCTATTTTCATTTATTTTAAACATGTTCATTTTCTTCTGCTTTTTCAATTTCCTTTTCTGTCGGCAACAAGGAAGGCCCGTTTATTCTCTGCCTAGAAAGGCAGATTTGCCTGGGAAAAGAAATAAGATAAAAGGTGAAAGAGTGAGGGCTTTAAATATATTCAAATATCAGACTTTTTTTTAAATGAGGCACCTGTTGCTGTTTTTTCTGATTACAGAAGGGAGTGACTACTCCTTTTTTCGCTCTTCAGCCCCAACCTAGGGGCTTTGCTGGCCTGTCGCTAAGTGACCCACTTTTTTTGCACCTAAGGCGCCTATGACTATTGGGACCACCCTTGCTTGCTTTTGCTAGAGTCGTTCTATTTCTATTTGTAG
>JANHFO010001258.1:105948-119379 GCA_032468095.1 Pareas carinatus | reverse complement strand
AAAGTGCGGCTGGGCAATTATCTGCCAGCTTAATCATAGAGGCGAAGTAGCTACTCTTCGCCTCCCTGATTGCCCCCAGATAAGTTCTAACATGTGACTTAGCCAAGGTTCGATCCGATTCAGAGTGGCTTGCCCTCCAACTACTCTCTAGACATCTTTTCCAGTGCTTCATCTCCCTCAGCTCCTCTGAAAACCAAGGACCTGGGTTGATTCGGTGCCGGGTCAGAGGCCGCAAAGGCACGACCCGATTCAAGATGCCACCAGCCACCCTGTTCCAGGTGGCTATCAGCTCCTCAGTCAAGCCGTGAGACAAGGCCTCAGGAAATGGCCCAAGCTTCCTCTGGAACCTCTTTGGTTCCATCAGACACCTGGGGCGGAACCATTTAACTTGTTCCGCCTCCCTGCGGCTGGGTGTGGCAGTCAGAAAGTCAAGCCGAAGGAGAATATGATCTGACCATGATAAGGGTTCTATCACTATATCTCCTAATTGCAGATCATCCCTCCACTGTCCAGAGATAAAAATCAGTTTCAGCATGTGTACCCCCTCATGTGTAGGGCCCTGAATTACCTGGGTCACGTCCATAGCCATCATGGAAGCCATGAACTCCCAAGCTACCTCAGATGCCTCACCCGCCGATGGCAGGTTGAAATCTCTCATGACCATAAACCTGGGAGTCTCAACCACCACCTCGGCGATGACATTGAGCAGCTCGAGCAGGGCTGCTGTCACGTGGCAGGGAGCCAGGTATGCGATCAGCAAGCCCCTCTTCCCCCCACAGCCCCACTTCACCAGAAGGGACAGCCGGCTATCTGAGGAACAGTGGTCTCCTTTGGAGCAAGACTTTCCTTAACTAGCATCACCACCCCACCCCCCACCCTTCCCCTCAGCCCATGGCTGATGAAATGCAAGGAAACCCAGCGGGCACATCTCAATGAGGGGAACCCCTCCTCATGGCCTAGCCAGGTCTCCGGAACACCCACCAGGTCCGCTCCCCCCTCCTGCACGATCTCCGAGGTGGGGGGGGGGCTTTAGTCAGCCGCAGGCCAGGGTCCTGAGAGCCCATACAACCCAGGTTCCTAGATGAGCAGAGGGGGTTGGCGCACGCCCCTGCTCAAAGACAGCGGGGGCACATGCCCCTCACCGGATACAGCCATAGATGCCTCTCCCACAGACAATTTCCCCCCTTTTTCTCATGGAATCAACCCCCCCCGTTCTGTCTCTGATGCCCTCCTCCAGTGCCCAGCCAGACCGGGCACCTCCCCATAGGCCCCAATTCCCCACAATCTCTGGTTCCCTACCCACCCCCTTAAAAAGTTTCCCTAACAATTTGATTAAACCCCCTCTAAGCCTTCCCTTGGCCGCGGAACACCCATCCTCAAGATAGGCCCTCTATAGCACGGAGGGCCATTGCTGTGAGAGGGGGGAATCCCGCAGCACCCGGACCTGAGCAGCAGTGTACATAGGTCAAACATACACAATATAAAAATATATAATATACACTATATACACTATTTATGTAGGAACTAAAAACAAGGTGTGGGGAAGTGAGAGGCAAAGAAATATCATCCACGGGGCTTACAATTCGGGGGAAAAGATGTAAGGACCGATGACCAGGTCCAAATTCAGAGGCTTTCAAACTCAAGCAGGCTGTCCTCCAGCTCCTTTCCCAGAGAGAGGTCGCTGAGTACTGCAGGCGGGAACCCTGGGACACTGCCACCACCCCTTGCCCCACCAAACAGTGACAGCAGCATTCTTCAGGGCAGGCCAAAACAGAGATAGATAGAGTTCAAGACAGTGGAGGACCTCATCGCCATCTTGGCTCCTCCGCTGCCCCGTCTACTCACCCTAGGCAACAGGAGCCCTCACCTCCACCGACTGCCGCCTTCTCCCCATCTACAGTCCTGCGATCACAGCAGTCAATAAGGTCCAGCTAGGTCCAGAGGCTCCAAGGCCCCCCCCTTCTCCCATGCTCCACCGTCTGCTGTCCGCACCGACCCTGAGCACATCACCACCGGCCTCAAGGATGTCACCAATTCCAGCTTCGGCCGTGGCTTCAGCCTTGGCTCTGGCTCCAACAGTCCCACCCTGATCCTGCCATGATTGAGGAATCGCTGCCATCGTAGTTTCTGATGCCTCCGCTGCCGCCACCATCCATGACGATGGAAAGCCAGCTATCAGACCAGCAACGGGGGGGGGTCCTCAACTAACCGGAGCCTCCTGCTGCCCTCTCCATGGAGCCAGAAAGCCCAGTAAGCAAAATAAGGTGATTATGGTGCCTTGCGGCGCTAAACCACCCTCCACAATGCCGATGTCGCCGTTACCGCCGGCTGGAGCTCTGGAGTTTTCACCGCTGTCCCCCGCCGACTACTGTTTATTTTTTTATTTTTTTATTTTTATTTATTTAGATTTGTATACCGCCCTTCTCCCGAAGTACTCAGGGCGGTGAACAGAAAGCATAAAAAATTTAACATTGAACTGTGCCCGAAAGGCCTCAAGAAACCCTCTATAGATAGAGGGAGAGTTCTGCCGAAAGGTCTCGTGGCTGGGGCCAGTAAAATTCAACCCCTACACCCCGAAACTCCATCTCGCCACCTCACACACCCGCTCGCTCCTAAACGTGCCCCTCCTTCATGGCCATTTTGTTTTATAGTTTCCCAAAGAACAAACAAAAAAAACCCATTCAAGCTTTAAATTTTCTGAACTGATGTCAGCAACATGAGGAGTCAAGGAAGCAAGAGTTCAAGGGGGGAAAGGTAAGTAGAAATAGAGATTAGAGTTCATTTTCAGAGAGCCAAAGAACAATACATTACAGTAACTCTGCCTTTCTTCTCCCAGGACTGTTGCATTGAACATTGACAAACTATTCTCAAGATTAAAAAAAATCCAGTTCTGACATCAGAAATGGTAGTATCTCAAAACAAGAGAGGGAGCACCTAAAGAAAGAGTGCAGAGAAGAGTAACAAAGATCAACTTTTCATTGAATTTATAATAAACCAGAAATCAAACACCATGTATTCCCACTTAACTTAAATTACTTCATACATTTCTTATTTATACTTAAATTTGTGTTGACAGCTTTCCATTGAATTTGTAATAAACCAAATATCATATACCATCTACTCCCTTTTATCTTAAATTATCTTCATACATTTCCTGCTTGTACTTAAATTTATAATAAACCAAAAATCATATAACACCTCCAGTTCTATATCCTTGGGTTACATTTATATATTTCATTCACATTCTTAACACGTTAAGTGACCCAGGTAATACTCATAACGTAATTCCTAGTATTTTATTTATAACCATTTTTTAATTAAAAACCCCATCTATCTTACTCCCCTTTCATAACCAAAGATTCTACCTATTTTTCAGAGCACCTGAAGGCCAGACAAGGAACAATGGATGGAAACTGATCAAGGAGAGATTTAACCTAGAAATAAGAAGACATTTCCTGACAGTGAGGACAATCAATCAGTGGAACAGTTTGCCTTTGAAAGTTGTCGGTGCTTCATCACTGGAAGCTTTCAAGAAGAGACTAGATAGCCACTTGTCAAAAAAGGTATATGGCAGTGATGGCTAACCTTTTAGACACCAAGTGCCCGGATGAGTCACAGCTAATGAGTTGCGGTTCATGTTGTCATCGCCTAGTGGCGCGACTCTCTTTCTGAGCATGCACATGGTCCAGTGACATCACCACCTGGCACCGCTACTCCTTTCTCAGCACGCTCAGCTCTGGGGCGATGCCGGGGCAACTTGGCTCGTGTGCCAGCAGAGAGGGCTCTGCGTGCCCCCTGTGGCACATGTGCCATAGGTTCGCCATCACTGGTATAGGGTCTCCTACTTGAGCAGGGGGCTGGACTAGAAGACCTCCAAGGTCCCTTCCTACTCTGTTATTCTGTTATATAGAAAGAGACAGAGCTTCAAGCTACAATCAGGAAAGAACGTAGCTTCCGTTCTTTCTATTCTAATATTGTGCCAGCAACACAAGGAACTCCCTTATGGACGCAGGTTAAGACAGGGGTGGGGAGTCTTAAGGATTTAACATGTTTGGTATTGCCTGCAATGATGGCTCTTAAGAATTCTTTGAAGTAAGGGAAGACCGATGCCAGCAGTTTTAAAACATAAGTATTCTTTGGGGATATGGTGTGTGTTTTAAATATTTAATAAGCTTCAGGGAGCATCTCTGTGACACTTTTTCAATTAGTCCCCAACACTTGAAGCGGGCAAGCCAGGCGTGGGAGGCCTCAACACAGATGTCTTCTCCCTTCCACAAACCACAGCTAAAATATTCATATTTGCAAATGTAGCCAAATTTAGCTTTGTGCTCTAAGGAGCAAGTAAAAACCCCAACCCCAATGGCTTTGTCTTTTGCCCAGTATAGATGAGTTGTGGAGCCGATTTACTTCACTCTCCAAACAATTCGCAGCGTAAGGATAGAGCAACTTAATGTTGCTACGTGACAGAGTCGCTGAGGAAATGTTTAAATCTGGGAAGTGTGATTTGTTTTCCTCCCCTCCTCAGGCAGACAGAAATAATCCTTGTAAAACACTTGCTTTAGGGTGTAAATGAGAGACAGAGGATTCCATTTTAATTTCCTTTTTCTACTAATGGCAGATGACAGTAAAGTAGTGGCCTTTTGGGAACAGATGGACATTTACAAGCAAGCAGTATACTAAGCATAACAGAGACTGTATGCACCCATAATATTCTAGATCAGGGGTCCCCAACCCCCAGTCCGTGGACTGGCACCGGTCTGTGGCATGCCAGAAACGGAGTCACACAAACAAGGCAAGCCCCATTCACAGGATGCAGGCGGCATGCAGAACCACACCCCCTTCGGTACACAGAAAAAACCTTTCCGTATGGAATCGGCCCCTGGTGCCTAAAATATTGAGGGCCACTGTTCTAGATGATAACGGTAGCCTTCAACTTACAGCCATTCATTTACTGACCATTCAAAGTTACAGCTGCACTGAAAGAAGTGATTTACGACTGCTCTTCCTCCCCCGCAGTCATGTGATCAAAATTTGGACGCTTGGCAACTGGCAAGTATTTATGACGGTTGCCATGTCCTAGGGTCATGTGATCCTCTTCAGGGACCTTCCGATGAGCCAAGTGAAAGGGGAAGCGAGATTCGCTTAACGACCATGTTGTTAAATTAACAAATGCAGTGAATCGCTTAGCAAACTATGGAAATCAGGCCGTAAAGGAAGCAGCGTTCAATTTCACCATTGTGAAATGGCAAAGGGAAATCTTGGGCTCAGTTGTGGTCATAAGTCGAGGCCTACCAGCGTATTCTTCCCTCCTGAGGCACCGAAGTTGGTCACTGAGATTTTGCTTCTCATTTTTTAGCACAGTGATTTAGGCCGAGTTTTAGAACTCTTAAAACAAGTTTGAAGGCTACCGTATGTATGGCTGTTGCCATGGATTTTCCAGTTCTGACGTGGTATGAGTCTTAGGGAAATACTACATGTTAATAAATACAGGTGGTCCTCAACTTACAACCATTCATGTAGCGACTGTTTAAAGTTACAAAGGCACTGACAAAACTAACAATTGCTCCTCACACTTGTGACAATTGCAGCATCCCTGCAGCCACTTGATTAAAATTCAGGGGCTTGGTCATTGGCATGTATTTATTATGACGGTTGCATTGTTCCAAAAAGGGAGCGGTGAAAATAACTACAGACCCCTCACACCCGGGACATCATCTGTTTCAACTTCTTCCCTCCGGACGCCGCTACAGGGCATTGCAAACCAAAACAACCAGACACAAGGACAGTTTCTTCCCTCATGTCATCAACCTACTAAACGATTGACTTACAGGACAGGGTTAATAAGGAGGTGTGTTTTGTGACAGGATGAAATGGTTTTTGTGACATGATGTCCGCACTTTATAACAAGAGGACATGATGAATGTGCTTATGGTTGCGAATTGTGTTCATGGTTGGGATTTTGGTTTGTCGATTGCAGCTTATAAGTACTTTATGACTATGAATGTATCTTATGCTTATATACACAATTGATTATGCCTATATATGCAAGGACTATGCCTATATATACAAGCTATCGTGATTATGCCTAGATACTCAAATTGTCTATGAATGTATCTTTGATCGTATCCTTGTTGTAATCACAGTTGTTAATGTATGTAGGTAGCTAGTGAGCATGCTCACTGGAGACAAATCCCTTGTGTGTCCTGACACACTTGGCAAAATAAAAAATATGATTCTGATCCTGCAGTTGCGTGAACACCATTTGCAACCTTCCCAGCTGGTGCCTAACGTGTCGTCCAAAGGCGGAAGCCAGATTTTCTTAATGACTGCATGGTCCTTATGGGGAAAAAAAGGTTGCAGAACCGGGCAACAGCCCCCTTGCTTAGCAATGGAAATTCTAGTCATGGTTGTGGTCGTATGTTGAGGACTGAGAGAAATGAGAGGGGTATTTTGAGAAGAGATGGAGAACTGCAGAAAGCAAACAGGAACAATGAAGCAAGAACAAAATAAAAGTCCTCCATTCCGCTTACCACTTACAACAATAACCCACTCCATTGTCAAAACTTCTATTTACTGGGAGCGTATTCAGTAGTTCGCTCTTGCCATTCAGAGCCTGGATAAAGCTTCCATTAAAAATAAACTAGAATAAATGAGGTTCCATGGAGCTCCTTTGTTATTCAGCATCTGATTTTTGCTTCTATGCTTTCTACCCTCTGATTGCTAAGTGAGATGAGACTTGGACAAACCAACTCGGGTGAAATACCTACATATCTTTCTTACATATATCATTCTGTTTTCTGTATTGAGCCAGTAATAATAATTTCAGTGTCCTGCAGTGAGATGATGTATCAGGCGGTCTTTGACTTATGACCACAATGGCACCCAAAGCTTTCTGTTGTTAAGAGAGACAGTTAAGTGAGTTTTGCCTCACTTTATGACCTTTCTCTCCATACTTGTTAAGTGGATCACTGAAGTTGTTAAGTTAGCAACACAGTTGTGAAGTCAATCTGGCTTCCCCAATGACTTTGCTTGTCAGAAAGCCACTGTTGTGTTTGGTGGTGAGGCAGTAACGAGGCACGTTGTAAAAACAGGCTCGGTTTATTTACAATAGAAAGTTAACTCGAAGCACACTCACAGACAGAAGGTGGCTCTCTGAAGCTGTGCGCTTGCTTTTATAGTTTTGACAGCTTTCAGCTGTAACCAATCAGATGCTAGAAAATTCCCGCGTTGGGTTTCCCATGTCTGTAACTTCCCCGGGCAGAATGGCAACATGGGGTAACGACTTCTGTGTACTGTGCTTCTTGCAACTTTCTGTGAATCGGCAGTTTGGCGCCAATTGATCTTAATACACAACACTCACAAAAAGTGATCCCCGGGACACTGCAACTGTCATAAGTATGAGTGAGTTGCCGAGAGTCCAAATTTTTCTCAGGTGACCATGGGGGTGTTGCAATGGTCATAAGCGTGAGAAGTGGTCATAAGTCACATTTTCATGGGAGTGGAAGGAAAGGCCTGTTGAATCAGGTCAATGTTTTCTTGTAACGCAGTGGTCAATTGATTGTATTTATGAAACTGACTAGCACAAACCAGATAACCTTCGTTCACTGTGACTCTTCAGCACTGAGTCTTTTAGGTTTGGTGCCTTCTGTTTAGGAGATAATATATCTAACCGCTACCACAAAGGTCTTGGAGTGCCACGTTTTTTAAAACTATGATTCTGCACCAAAATCTTGCC
Organism: Pareas carinatus; assembly: GCA_032468095.1. NCBI lineage: Eukaryota > Metazoa > Chordata > Lepidosauria > Squamata > Pareidae > Pareas > Pareas carinatus. Next base: position 111,644 of record JANHFO010001258.1, on the reverse strand, counting down.
TCATGATCCAAACAACTGAAATCATATTTGCACATTCTCTCTCTCTCTCTCTCTCCAGAATCTACTTTGAAAAGGCTAATTTGACGCTAATTTTTTTTAACCAAGGAAGGATTTGCTTTTCTGGTATTCCTGGGAAGCATGACCTTTTTGCAGTGATTACTGGCAAAGGTTAAAAATGACAAATGAATGAACTTAGACAATTGTTTCCCTTCTGCACTCCAGGGATGGTTATTTGCTTTCCAGTTCAGGAGTTTACGATTTGCTTGAGCAACAACTAGAAAGAGAGCAGAGAGTGTTGTACATCTTTCTGAATATATCTGCTTCTATTATATTTTATTCTTTGTTTGTCAGATTTCTATTCCACCCTAATCTAATTTAGTCTAATTTAAAAGTGGCATACAACAATACAATAAAACACTCACCTCATTCAAGTCACTACAACATTAATAGTAGTTTTGCAGTAGCATCGGTATGGTAACAACTATAGAATGAATTCAAAATAAAAATCAATTTCAACAAAAATTGGAGCTATTATTCAACCAATCATTGCGATGTTGTATTTGTCAAACTACAAAAGCTCTCCAGATAAGCTTCATCTCATTTTATGGAAGGCCTTGAATGTGAGATAATGCTTATCATTCCTCAAAGCCAAGAAATCAGAAGACAGACTATGAAAGTGCAAAGATAGCTATATGTATAAGTAATGCTTACAATGATGTCAGAGACATAATAGTTATGGATGTGAATGTGTATGTGTTTTTCTATGCAGATTGAGGTTGAAAAACTGAGTGCTTTAGACTATGATGTAACAAGAAGAATGAATTTGAAAAGTAATGTATCAAAAGGCAGTTGTCTAAAACAAGGAAAGTGAAGTGGAAAAATGAAAATTATATATAAATGGTGAACAACTAGAACATGTGAATGAATTTATAGAATGCTAACTGGAATGGGAGGAAATTTTCAATATACAAAAATGATAGGTATGGAAGGAAAAACATTAAACAAAGGTTGAATACTGTATCTTGATTAGAATTCTTCTCTGGAATTGATCTAAATCTCAAACAAAATTCTTTATCTCTCAATTTCAATAGAGCTAGATTATTTCTCTTTTCAACTCTTTCTCTATAAATTCTTTCTTACTCTCTAAAATATCCACTTTTTTCTTTCTTTTTGCTTTATGTTAGTTTGCATTAGCTTTCATACTTTAAAAAAAACTTTAATCAATGCATACATATATGCATTCTAGCCTGAGTCTCCGGAGAGGGGAGGCATACAAATTAGATAGACAGACAGACAGACAGACAGACAGACAGACAGACAGACAGACAGACAGACAGACAGACAGACAGACAGGCTGAACTTGGTGGGAATGAGGTATTGGGGGAAAAATATACGCAGTAAATCCAGAAGAGATAGGAACAAGAATGAATGAGTGATGAACGAATGTTGACCGTAAGTGACAGTACAAAATAAATATGTCAAGATAGTTTGATCAAATAGAAAGGACTGGATTGCAAAATAAATAAAGGAAAGAAGAGTACATGGGTCAAGAGGAAGGGGAAGATTGAGTGGGTCACAGTTGGATAGCACTGAGATCTTAGAAGTGAGGTTAGAAGTTTAAAAACAAAAGGCAGTGAATGAATGCATGAATAGGAGGGATGGAAACAAGGATGGCTTACAAAAATAGAAAGGGATGAAGAGATATAATGAATGCCTTTAGTTTCTTTGGCTTATTTTTTGCTGCTTTTAGTAATGCTTTATGTAATATTATTTACTCTGAAAGAGAATTGTAGAGCGTGTGTGTAAATATACACAAAGTAAACAAGGGGGAGCAAAGGCAAATACTTCATTGTTCTGAATGCATGTTCCATAGTCTATGAAATGAAAGTTTAATGCTTAATGTTTCTTTCGCTATTCAAGATCTCACAAGGAGAAGTGAATACAGGTAGTCCTATACAGTTCATTTAGTGACTATTCTAACTTAGAGCGGCCCTGAAAAAGTGACTTATGAGTGTTTTCCACAGTTATGGCCATTGCAGCATCCCCCATGGTCGTGTGATCAAAATTCAGATTATTATTTTTTTTGTAATTGGTTCGTATTTATGACGGTTGCAGCCTCCCCGGGTCATGTGATCAACCTTTTTGTGACCTTCTGACAAGCAAAGTCAACGAGGAAATCAGATTCCCTTAACAACCATGTGACTAACTGAACAACTGCAGTGATTCGTTTAACCACTGTGACAAGAAATGTCATAAAATGGGGCAAAATTCTATTAACAAATTTCACTTAGCAACAAAAAACCTGGAGCTCAATTGTGGATGTAAGTCGAGGACTGTATCTTTCAGCCTTTGAAAGTTTTATATCCCTCTTCCTCTTGTTGCTATGCTTCCCTCTGTTCATAAAAGACACTGAAGAACAAACATGAAAAAAAAAGTGAGTTGTGAAAAAGGCACCCCAAGTAGGAGAAAACTGAGTTCATTGACTAAAATAGGATTAAGGATGCTGTGTTGTTTCAACATAGCATTCTCATACCTCAACGGAGGTATCGTTCATTTTGAACAAAGAGTTGGGTCAAACTCCAACTGCTGAACCTACTCAGTTTGGGAAAGCTTATCAGTCATCATTCCATCTTAGCCCATGTTAGCAAAAGCTTCCATTCATTGAATCTAAAATAAATATGAGCACACTGAAGAAACTCAAGCATGTTAAAATTAAATCGGCACCACAGATGGTGCCGCAGATGGCGAGAAGACAAGTTTAGAAGCCATGTGTTATTTTCCCGGGACCAGGTTAACCAAATGATTAATAGGGAAAATTACCGTTCATTCACACTGGTTAAACTATTCATAATTATACACAAAGTTTCTATCGACTGAACAACTTGAGTCAAGTCATTGTCGAAGATGAACGCAATTACTGTTTTGAGGTTATCTTTCGTGTGTAGATCTCATACGCCTGCATTATGTATAGCGTCCGTAACACGTGAAGATTGGGCAATGACCATGCTTGCTGAGGAGGGGGTCAGTCCAACACATGGAAAGGAATCAGATTACAACAGATCATCATTTTCTCAAAGGCCGCTAAACCTTGTGAGGCCCAATTTAATTGGGACTCAATATCATACTTCTTCTTTGGCTGGACTTCTATATCATGCTAAACTATGGGTTTTTAACTCTAGTTTACTAAATAAACTATGGTGGATTGCATTTGCACAGCATATTCAACCAAAATATCAAATACACTGGATAATAACTGGGTTAGATTTTTGAATCAAGGGTATGAGCTTATGAAAAGTGTAGGCCTGGGATCACTGGCCACCTGTCAGCATTTGTTGTGCAGCCTGACCAAAAGTGAAATCCAAAACATGGATCCTTTTTACATTTTGGGAACACATGCTGTATGTGGAATTAGGGACAAAAAAAACCCCCAATAAGACTTGCGAGTACTTAAGCCATCCAATTTTCCCCCTTCCAGCTCTTGAACCTTCTTTTAAAATTGGAAAAGGTAAAACTTTACTCAGTCATATCTGACTCTAGAGGGCAGTGCTCATCTCCGAAGATGCTTCCATGGTCATGTAGCTGGCATGACTATACACCTTCCCACTGAAGTGGTACCTCTTTGTCTACTTGCATTTGCTGGTAAGTAGGAACTGCTAGATAGGTAGGAGCCAGGGCAACAATGGGAACTCACCTCATCACGTAGTACATGAGTCTCAAACTGCCACTCTTCCGGTCAACAAGGCCAGCATCTTGACCCCTAGGCCACCACACCTTCTTTTAAAACTGGTATTGCCCCTCAACACATCTTGCAAACTTCCACACTTCTGATCCACAAACTAGCCTTTGATTCTGTTTTTCACCCATGACTCCTCCTAAATTCTGATGATTTTTCCCCCCTCAAAGAATCCATGCTATAGAAGAAAATATTTGTAGCTCAGGGTTGAAGTGTGGGTCCCTTGGTGCTCTCTGAGCTTGGTGGCTTTCTTGCAGACATTTCATGACCCAATGGTATATATAACATGATGACACGATGAATGTACTTTATGATTATGAATGTATTTTGTGGTTAGGATCGCGGTTTGTCAATTGCACCTAATACATACATGACATGATGAATGTTGTTTATGATTATGAATGTATCTTATGATTGTAATCACTGTTTGTCAATTGTAGCCTTATGATTGTAATCATAGTTTGCCAATTAAGTATAGAGTATATGAGTATAGAGTATGTACACTGGAGACAAATTCTTTGTGTGTCCAGACACACTTGGCCAATTGATTCTAATTCTAACAACTCTAACAACTCTAACAACTCTAACAACTCTAACAACTCTAACTCTAACTCTAACTCTAACTCTAACTCTAACTCTAACTCTAATTCTAATTCTAATTCTAATTCTAATTCCTAGGTAACGTCATCAGATTGATGATGTTACCTAGCTGAGTAATGAAATGTCTGCAAGAAAACCACCCTGAAAATCACCAGAAAGCACCAAGGACAATTCATGCTATGTCTGAATTGCTCACATTTCTTTGAGCGCTCCCTTTCTTCAACAGGAGCATCCAGAAAAAGGTAATGGCAAATTATATTCCCACTCTTGCCAAACGTTATCTCAGGTGAATAAGAAAAAAAGCTATATAGAATTGACGATAGTAAGGATTTAAGGGGAAGACTACCAGGGTTACAGTACAATTTAGAAGAAGTCCTGTTTTCCATTTCCAACAAACAAACCCATATTCACCAGTAATCACGTTCAACTGGAGAGAGCATTTATTTTTTATAACTTCTTCTAACCTTACTTGATTAATAGGGACCAGGAAATTCATTACTAAGCTTCGTGATCATTAAATGAAGCATCGCGTAACCACAGCTGATTTCATGACTTTTGCCGCCATTGTTAAGTGAGACATCCTGCTGGCTTTCCCACTGATTTTGTTTGTTGGAAGCCGGCTGGGAAGTTTGCCAATAGCAATCACATGACCCAGGATGGTCCAATCATCGTAAATACAAGTTGGTTGCCAAGCACCTAGATCGGGATCATGTGACTGAAAGGGGGGGTGCCGCAATGGCTCTAAGCGCAAGGACCAGTCACTTTTCAGCATTGTCATAACTTTGAAGAGTCGCTAAATAAATGGTTGTAAGCGAAGAACTGCCTGCAATTGTGATATACATTCTGCCTTTCCATGCTTGCACCATGCTCTCAAGTACTTAAAATAGGGATCAAGCTCAATTTCATCGTGGGCAACTGCAACTGCTACCGCCACGGGCCACCCTGTCAAGCCCCTTAGCATCAGTGATTTGCTATTCCTGTGAGGGAGTGGGGAGAATCCAGAGAGCTCTTGAGGAAACTGAGTTGTTGGACATGCTTATCAGCCTCATCCACTCACATGTTCAGCAGAGGAGCCGAGACAAGATTATTACCATGGTGAAGGTGAGAAGTTTCCCTGCTCTGAGAGAGGGGGTGACCTATGAGTGAATTCCCAGAAGGCTTCAGTGCTAGCAATGCCTCATTTCTGAAGGGGTGGTCTTTCTGTAGCTTGGATTTATGTTATTAAAATCTACTTCGATCTTGAGTGGATCTGAAGTCTGATTTTTAAACACTTGCAAGAATGCTGAAGACCTTTGACACACCTCTCTAACTCCCCCCCCCGCACTCCCTTACAGGTGTCTCTGACAACCCCTTTAACAGTCAT
>JANHFO010001258.1:85818-95891 GCA_032468095.1 Pareas carinatus | reverse complement strand
TAAATAAATAAATAAATAAATAAATAAATAAATAAATAAATAAATAAATAAATAACCAATTCCTGTAATGTTTTAGCCTCCACTCCCCTAATTACCTTTGTTGCTCTTCTCTGCACTCTTTCTAGATTCTTGGCATCTTTTTTTATATGGTGGTGACCGAAATTGGATGCAATATTTCAAGTGTGGTCTTACAAAGACATTATAAAGTGGTGCTAGCAATCAGAAAAATTTCTCCTTAGTTCTAAGTTACTTCTCTCCTCGATTAGTCCTTCTAAGAATGAATTGTGTCATCAGATATTAGAGCTGTAATTGCAGAAAAAAATGATCTGGGCCAATGTGAAAGATGAATCTGAGCTAAGGGATATCTACTGCCGTGGTTGCTTCATGGGAGCCTTGCTGACAGGGCATGGGCAAGCATTTACCTATCCTGCCGATGTTTCGTGGCCAAGGCTCTGTGAAGTTCCTCGATGACTCGGCTAGGAGGTAAAGGTAGGTGGACAGCAGACAGGTGAGGGGATCCAGTTGGCGTGGAGTGCTGCCCTCTGAGGTGGGGATCAGAGACTTTCGGTCCTGAGGACTGGAAGGGAACAGCTTGTCCTGAGTGTTGGGAGGAGCCAACGATGACATAATTTTTCAAGATTGTGGATGGGGGAGATTTCAAGGCTGTCTCATCAGCTTCACTTCCTGCAGCTGGAAAGAAGATCAGAAAAGGTCATTTCATTCATGGAGGGATGCAAATGGCAGGTTTCTATTCCTTCCACACAGGGAAAAGGCATCTGTGCTGCTGCTTTTTACTTGACTCCTTAAAAAAGGGCACCTCCCAGAAATCCCCTTGGCCTCCTTCTCTATTGGGAGGTCAGCTTAAAAATAGTTAAGATGGTGGCTACAAGTCAAAAGCTGCAGGAGGGAGGGGTTACAAGTAGACCTCGACTTACAACAGTTCGTTTAGTAGTCAAATTTCTCCTTGGCATGATTAATTGAAAATGCTACCTGTTGCTTTAAGAGAAATCTGTCATGGTGTGAAGGGGGAAGGGATATAGAAACTTACTCTTGAGAATGCCTGCTTGCTATGTTTAACTCTTATCAGTGTGGTCACTCACGTGCCCAGATTGCCTTGGTAAAATGATAGTTACCAGGGTAGCATCTGAGATATCCTGGGAAAGGAAGCTGGACTTGGGAAGCATCTGTTTAATACTGTGTAAAACTATGTAGTAGCTAAATCCAGCTTTTCATCTTCATGGACTCTATATTACCTGACAACTTGTATCAATAAATCAATGAACTTTGATCTGACTCTTATCTTAAGTTTCTTTGATTTCATCAAGAATGCAGGAATGTTGACATTAGTGACCAATTTTCACAATTACGATCTTTGTAGCATTCCCATGATCCTGTGATCAGAATTCAGATGCTTGGCAGCTGGTTCAGACTTATGACCGTTGTTGTATCCCAAGGTCACTTTTTGCGACCTTCTGTCAAGCCAAGTCAATGGGGAACCCAGATTCACTTAACAACCAGGTTACTAAGTTATCAACTGCAGTGCTTCACAAGAAAGGTTGTAAAATGGGGGGACTCACTTAATGTCTCATTTAACGACAGAAATTTTGAGCTCAATTGTGGCCAAAAGTCAAGGACTAACTGTATTTCCCAGAGGGCAAAGAGACACCAAAGCTTGGTGGGCAGGAAGAGAGCAATGTTAGACCCTCCCTAGCAATTCCCAGAGAGTGGATATTATTATTGTAGATAATTAATCTGGGTTGGGAAGATTTCTGCCTGTAAGTGAACAGCAATACAGAACTACTTAGAAATACAGTAACTCCATATATCATTCTTGGTTCTTTGGGCCTGACAGCAATTATACAAAGGCTCACTCCTTTTTATATGCATTACACATGTCATGCATGCAGGGGGTGGGGAGGACTTCAATCGTATGATTGCAGCTGCCTTCTTGTCTTTCTTGACTCTCCTCTAGATACTTCTGCCCCCAAGGAACCATAACCAACCAACTAACCACAGGAATACCTTTTCGCTAAATCTTTGTAATGCAGGTAGCCAAACCCACCCTGTCGATTTGCGGGTGCTTCTCCAGGAAGGAAATTCTTCCTTTGCTCTTAGAAATGAGGACCCTCTATTGTACCAGGAAATAGGTTGGAGAGGATTGCTTTGCTTTGATTAAAATAAATCCCCAGCAGAGATCTGTGCAGCCCCAGTATGTGAATTCTTGCTGTTATTTACTTTGGAGGTGTATTGGCATAATTCTGATATCATTTCTAAAATATGCACCGTGATGGATGTCTTCATAAATATGGATTCTGATTGAACATAGAGAGCTGCCGTATTACCATATGAGTGAAACCAAAAACATTTCATGCACAATAGAGCTTCAGGCTCAGGACTTATTAAGCAGTCTATTTCATAGGATATTCAATTCAATATTCCTTAAAACAAGCCTGGGAGGCGGGAGAAGCAGCATGGTTCTGTTTGAGGTGCATGGAGATGAAAAATTGTAGATTCCTGCCAGCAACTTCTGGATACCAGCGAGACATGAATTGAAGTGGAGAACTTCAGGGGGGCAATCCTATGATGTCTTCTCAGATAACTCTTACTTTTTACTGAGATTTATGAATGGGACTTCAAAAAGCTGGATAGAAAGGGTACTGAATTCTTTGAACTTGGGTGTTGGAGAAGACTTCTGAGAGTACCATGGATGGCCAAGAAAACACACCAATGGATGTTCCCAAAAAAAATCAACCCAAAATTCTCACTTGAGACACAAATGGCCAGGCTCAAATTATCTTTATCTTTATTCAAAGACTCAACTCTCTGGAGGAGGTTCTAATGCTGGAGAAAGGCTCTAAGGCAGCAGTGATGGCTAACCTTTTAAACCCAGCGACCCGCGAGATCCCACAGAGTTGACTCCTCAAGGTCCCGACAGCTAAGCAATGCTGGCTGGCGGGCCCGTGGGAGAGGGCCTTCTCTGTGGCTGCCCCAGCTCTCTGGAACCAGTTACCTCCAGAGATCCAGACCATCCCCACCCTAATGGCCTTCCGGAAAGCCCTGAAGACATGGCTTTTCCGGCAAGCTTGGGGCCGTTGATCTCGCCCAGTGATCGGGTGAGATCTGGCCATGAATAGTGGGTGCTTGCATTTTAAATTTTTAAAATGTTTTTAACATGTTTTTGTATTGATTGTATTGATTGCTGTGAGCTACCCTGAGTCCTAGGAGGGGGGCGGCATACAAATGCAATAAATTAAATTAAACATTGAGTGCCTGGACGAATCGCGGCTTATGAGTCGCGGCTTGTGACATCATTGCCTGGCGCCGCTGCTTTCTTTCTGAGCATGTGAATGGCCCTGTGATGTCATCACCTGGTGCCACTACTCCTTTCTGAGCATGCTTCACTCCGGGGAGATGCTGGGCAACTTGGCTCACGTGCCAGCAGAGAGGGCTCTGTTTGCCCCCTGTGGCACTCGTGCCAAAGGTTCGCCATCACTGCTCTAAGTTTAGGAATGGTGGAAAGAAAGAGAAGAAGACAATCAGCAGCAGGATGGATGGACTCAGTTGTAGTGATGATGGGTGTTTGAAGATTCCCTTAGTTAGCTAGGTAGCATAGGGTCTATTTTAAAGATAACTCTAATTAGGGAAAGCAAATAAGATTTGATCAGTAAAATGCAAAGTAGTAAACCTGTCGCCTAGCTATATTCTTTTCAATTGCAGTTCTAACCTGAACAATACTCTATTTCTATTTAGCATCCACTTCTAAATCTGTATCTATCTACATATAGAGATCGTTCTCTTTGATATGGCTATACATGTATATGGTTACACAGCCCAGCACCTCAATTCATAGTTTGAATCTACAATGAGAAGTTCTGAAGTTTCCATTTAGTTTGATCCTATCAAAGACAGGAGGTTAAAGATTAGAATTAGAATAAGAGAAGAAACAAAATCATTCCATCAGAGAAAAGTTCCATTGGTTGACTGACCCAAGAGTCAGCTTGAGCATATGCGGCCCAAGAATGATTGCAGTGTCAGAGAATCCAGTGATATTTTGTTTTTATCCTGATTTGAAAGTATATAGGTTACCCGGAGAACTTCCAGCTTCTTAATCCATTCCTCTTTCTCTGTCAAAAACAAGTCCTCCAAATTTTCCCAGAAATGGGACAATATACAAGCATATCTTAGACCAGCTTAATTGTCCCAGGCCTACATGAACATGGGCTGCTGGGATTTTTCAACCTCTGTCCTCCAGAAGAACAGGTCACATTAAGCCAAGCTAAAAGCTTCTCTAGCATTTTTTGATTTCTGCATATTGATTTCTGCCTGGGATCCAGTTTTTTGGTTGGTTGAACTAACATGCCAAGATAGGCATCATACTTAGATGTTGGCTCTTCCATCTCCTGCAGCTTTTGTTGAAAATTCCTAAATTCAGCTGTGCATTTTTGAATACGAAATCTGAATTTGGACTTAGAAGTGAATTTGGATTTCATAACAACAGCGCTTGTACATCTCATTTGTTTGGTCCTTAGGAAGGATCAAATCTGAAACGACTTAAACTGTCAAATGTCACTGTATTTTACCAACCAAATGCCATTTCTCAAAGATGTCACATCTTCATGCTGTTAAGTCTATACATTATAGAACTGCAGGTAGAGTTGTGGTGGTAAATGGTACCCCACACCACCACACACATGAGTTATGTCCACCACAAGGTACCCTGCACACACTACATGGAAACTAGCAGTGTTTCTTAAATGATAGGACTAAGCATTTCATGAATCATCTGTGAGGTCTTCTCCCATCTTCATGACTTCATAGCTAATCATTCTTCCTTCTAATAAAAGGCAGAATGAGACTCACCTGGTACAATCTTCGAGACTTTGGGTACAATCTTAGGTGGTGGAACTGGAAGCGAGGAAGGAGGGTTAGGGACCTGGGCTATGTTCCTTTCCATCTGTTTATGGGGGGAGTCGATGGATCCCAAGAGTAGTAAGGCTTGTGGAGTCTCTTCGGAGGTTGGCAGGCTGGCATTTTCCTGTTCATCTGTGAATGATGATGTCTTCTTGGCTGAGAGGAGATAAGATCAGAGGCAATGGGATTTGTAGGACATGAAATACACAGTGACGGCAGCACAAAGGAACGGGCAAGAAAGAGAGAGAAGGAAATATAGGTACAGTGGTATAAAAAATAAAGATAAAAGTTCCTCCCGCCCAGACGTGCTATTCGTAGCTGACTCTAGGGGGCGATGCTCATCTCTGTTTTTAAGCTGAAGAGCCAGCACTGTCCAAAGACGTCCCTGTGGTCATGTGGCTGGCATGACTGAATGCCTAAGATCCACGGAGCGCTGTTACCTTCCCACCGAAGTGGTCCCTATTTTCCTACTTGCATTTTTACATGTTTTTGAACTGCTAGGTTGACAGAAGCTGGGGCAATTAATGGGAGCTCACTTCGTTATGTGGCACTAGGGATTTGAACTGCTGAACTGCCGACCTTCTGACCGACAAGCTCAGGGTCTTATCTGCTGAGCCACCACGTCCCCTACACAGTGGTATAGTATGCAACAGAGAACTCATTGTGTCCACCATTGGCCAACAGGGCATTCCAGGAACCAGGCAGCACAGATGGTAGATAAAAATGGTCCCCAATTTTACCAGCCCAACTCTTTTGTAAGGAAAGAGGGAAGGATGAGAAGGCTTATTTACAACACAAAAGATCTCGAATTCTCTTTATACTTCCTCCTCTTCTTTCCTGGAAAATGTACTCAAATGTTTTGAAGAATGCATGGTGGGGTTCAGGGTCAGCCCTACAGTTAGACAAATATGAACCACCACTGATATCAGATGTAAAGGGACAGCAGATTCTGTATTCCTTTTGCCACAGCCAGAATTGCTCCTGAAGATAGCATGCCATATGTCTCAAAGGTCGAATTCCTGAGAGAAAGTTTAGGATGGCGTTAATTAAATGCAGAAATCTTGTGTTGGATTCCTGCCTAATTAAAATTCAATAACAAAAATGACAATACAAAGTGTCAACGGTAGTCACCTTTGCTTGCTTCACTTTGTACCTGCGCTGCCATGAATGAGGGGAGGATGGAATTTGGGTTGGGATGTGTGCTGGAGGGCCCTGGGAGTTTGTAATGTTACTTCGAGTGTAGGGTTAGAGTAATTAGGAGAGAGTGATGGATCTCTCCTGGAATGCAGACTGCTGCCTGGAATGGAGACCTGTTATCTTCTGCGCTCAAGGACAGCGGCTAGAAGTTTTGTTTCCTCCTTAACCATTACCAAAACAATAGACACTTTCCTGATTCGTCAGGAGTGGGCTTGAGGGTGGGGGACATGCTTTCAACCCATATCTTTTTGCGGGGTTTTACCAGAGCTTGCTTTGCTTCGCTGTAATCCACTTCTCAGTAAAAGTACCTTCTCTCTAACTATTATGGAGTAAGGGTCGTTCTTTTCTGAGGAGAATGGAGCCAGCCTGACACAAAGCTACAAAGGAGGCATGCTCTTAAATGCTCAAGAGATCCTGTCCTTATTCAAACATGAGTTTTTGACAATTCTCCTAATATATACTGAAAAGAGTGGATCTATTATCATAAGGGAAAAAATGACACATTTTTTTGAAAAAAAAATAGTTTAGTCCTAATTATAAAAACAATACAAAAGAAGAGATAGAGTCAAGAACAGCTCTATTTTGACCTGAAGGTTGCTGTGGGAGGTGAGAGGATTTCATTACTTTAAACAAAATGATAAAGGATCGAATAATTATATCTGAACTGATTTCCAATTAAACCAACCTGAAATCAAATGAAATTGTATCTGAGCAAATACGGATAGGTGTGGGCTTCATAGAGGAAAAAACGCAGTCATGTTTCATTGTAATCTTTTCAAGACCAGCATATTTCATCCAAGAAGGAAGTCGGTTCAAGTCTAGTTTCTAAAGCAAATGTGTGGCTAGGCGGAATTTAAGATTTCTGCAATGATTGGAGAGATGGGCTATTTCTGGGAGAATTCTCAAGCGTTTCTGAGGAGAATGGAATGAAGGAGAACTGTTAATATTTATGGAGTATGAGGTATCTATTCTTGTGTTCTGTGTCTTTCTTCCCCAAGTATAAGATCTTGAAACGATTTCAATGACCATTTTGGGGTGGAAGAATATTGTTTGTTTAGCAATTGCATTTAACATTTGTAGGAATCCGAGGGCACAGTGGCCAAAATGTTGGTGCAAAGTAGATCAAGCCTAGCAATGAGTAGGGTTATATTTTAGACGTTATTGTTAAGAAAATTCTATCAAGGCTCTCTGAGGACATCTGGCCCAGCTTTCTTGTATTTCGCACCTCAAAATAACTAAACCTTCCTTGCCATTTTTTAGCAACTGTAGTTCAATGGACTGGGATAAAGGAGTATTAACAGTGGCACATAGTCCTGGCATCTTAACTTATTCATTTAATCAATGAAAATGGATCTACAAGACACATGGAAAGTGCTAATGGTGTTTTGGGTTCACTTTGTCCTGGTTCTTTAACAGAAATGTCACAAAGGACAATTATATGAAGACTGCACACAAATTTACTGATCCCAGTACAGAAACAAAAAAGCAGACATCCGACAGTAACCCTAAAACAGAAATACACAACTAAGCATCCCTGCTCTACCTTATTTGGACTACAGTTCCCAGTTCTCTTGGTCACTGCCCACCGTATTTGGATTTAGTTAGAATTCAAATTAGGGTGATATCACTTTATATCTGCTCTAGCAGGTAAACATGTAAATAATGGTTCTCTTTACATTTTGTATCAAGGAAATGGGACAACACACAATCCTTAGAAACTAGGTATTATATTGGGATGAGCAACATAAAAAATATAAGCCACCTTAAACATTAAAGAATTACAGTGGTTATATTCACTACTAGCCACTAGAAGGCGATATATACATATATTGAGTTTCACAGGGTTTACTCTGAACAAAATTGACACAGGATTCCAACTGTAATGTCATTTGAAATAAAAGAAATACAGTCATTTTGATAATAACTCTTCAACCTTGGCACAGAATTTCTTTTAAATTTATCCCAACCAGCCATAGAAAATGCATTATGAATTGACTATAACAATATGCCATTGTACTTATTATCATATGTGATGGGGAAAAAATGCAAAATGCAAAAAAAAATTGGAATAGAACTCATACTTGACTAAGAGAAATATTAGGAAAACAGATAGAGTTTAAACCTGAGCTTTTTTTATTAGATATGATACCAGAAAAAAATTGATAAGCAATATGTGTGTGTGTGTGTGTGTGTGTGTGTGTGTGTGTGTGTGTGAGATATATTTTTGTGCTGGCACATAAATAAATTCAAGGAAGACTAGGATAGATCTATTTCAAGCTTATTAGCTCTCATCAGCCAGCCACACCCTTGTTTTACTGGGAATTGAACTCTGGAAGTCTGGCATCCCAGGCAGATACACTAACCACCAAGCCAGGAATTCTCTTCCTGTGTCATATATATGAAAATTCCAGAGTGGGTCTCTACTATGGAAGCTTTGGTACATCCAAATGTGTTTGATATGGAAAAGATCTGGACATATAAGGATATTTTAGATGTGGAGAGAAATCTGAAATCTAGACTAGCCCTGGAAAATCAGGGTATGAAACTTACATGGTGGTCATATCTACAACTAAAAAGTAGATATGATAAAGACGCAAAAACAGAAGAGTTTGAAACTGGCCCGACAGAATTTGATGAGTTATTGTTGACGAATGATGAGAAATTAATAAAGAAAATGTATACTTTTCTATTAGATAGAAGAATGGAATATGAACAAGTTAACGAGACTATGATAACATGGGCTAAAAACTTTGTATATCCTATTGATATTGATAGATGGCAGAAATTATGGGAGAAAAATTTAAGGATAAATAAAGCTACTGCATATAAAGAGAATTTGTCTAAAATGTTTTATAGATGGCATATGACACCATGCAAAATGTCTAAGATGAGTAAAGAAGTGTCAGATACTGTACGTGTTGGAAGTGTAAAGACAACATAGGTACATATTATCATATGCGGTGGACGTGCACATATGCGGAAAAATACTTGAAAAAATACATAAATGGTTACAAGAAATGAAAAAGAAACAAATAAACTTTACACCTGAACTATTTTTGTTGAATATTCTTCCAGAACAATTTAGTAAACAATATGTGTATTTAACTGTACACATCCTGACAGCAGCTAGGACTGTCTTTGCACAAAATTGGAAGAATGAAAAAACAATACAAGATGAAGTGATAATCAGAAAATTTTTAGATTGTGCAGAAATGGACAGACTAAATTTGATGTTGAAGAATAAAGAAGACTTGGTACACTTCAAAACATGGAATAATTTTTATGGCTGTTTAGACAAGAAATGGAAGGAGCGGGTTTGAAATTGTACTTGTAAGATGAAATAGACAGGGTTGAAGATTTGTAAAAATGTATACCAGGATGGTTGATGTTGATCGAAATATTGAAGCACTTTTTTTGTATTTATTTTTCTTTAAAATTAATATAATTCTTTAAAAAAATTCAGATGGTTGACAACTGGCTCATATTTATGACCTTTGCTGTGTCCCAGGGTCATGTGATCACCTTTTGCGATATTCTGACAAGCAAAGTCAATGGGGAAGCTAGATTCACTTAACAACCAGGTTATTAACTTATCAACTGCAGTGATTCACTTAACCTGTGGGAATAAAGGTTGTAAGATGGGGCAAAACGTGCTTAACAAATGTCTCACTTAATGTCCGAAATTCTGGGCTCAATTGTGGTTGTAAGCAAAGGACTACATGGATTTTAAAAAGCAAAATGAATGTGATTCCGAATTCCTCCATAGAATCTCCAGATGAATGTTGTAAATAAGTTATCATGTGAACACTGACATTTCAATACATCTGAAATCATATGAATGGAAGGGAGTCAAACACAAATAATAATATTACAGTTAAACAGACAGTACAAGAGTCTATCCAACAAGAAATATCTGTAATTAAAGAGGCCAGCGATGAGAAATATGATCAATTAGAAGAAAGTTT
>JANHFO010001255.1:167551-183481 GCA_032468095.1 Pareas carinatus | reverse complement strand
AAAAACCCTCAATTTTCCCTTGGCCAGGAACCTTCTCTCCGGGTATTCCTTCCCATCAACGAGAAAGGTCCTGGGCAGCTTAACGGGTACACTCCGAGAGGAGGGGAGGTCTCTCAGAGCCCGAAGCTGCTCCATGGTATAAACCAACATAGTAAAACGCATTAAATAATTAAAAGTTTAAATTTAAAAAATGAGCTGCTCGATACAAAGAGCCATAAGGGTATAAGGGAGGAGACTGAGTAGGACACTCAGGGCAGATGACAATGAAAGATGGTACAGCCCTCTCAAATTCAACAAAAGG
Organism: Pareas carinatus; assembly: GCA_032468095.1. Lineage (NCBI taxonomy): Eukaryota > Metazoa > Chordata > Lepidosauria > Squamata > Pareidae > Pareas > Pareas carinatus. The sequence goes on along the minus strand of JANHFO010001255.1, from coordinate 183,180 downwards.
GAGGTGGGGGGGCGGTTGAGCATGGAGTCCAGCCCAAAGTCAGTCAGTCACGGGGCAACCACCAACACCGTTTGCAGGCCCTTGAACATACAACCTAGGCATTTGCACTCCAAGGGTGCCATTTTCGGGGCGCTGCCACCGACCCCCGTTGACACTAAGCAGAGGATGTAGCCAGCTGTGTCCATGGTGGCTGAGTATCATTGCCGCCATCTTAGAGATAACCCTAAAGTCCGAGCATCCAGGTTCCAACAGGCCTCTTAAATGCTCCCAAATGACCCAGGTGGCCTGCAGGTCTACAGCAAAAACCACAGTAAATCAACCACTACAGACTTCTGTTGAAGTCCGTTGCCAACCGACAGATTTTCCGCTTTCACTTTCCGCTTTTACTTCAAACTTCAAACCGAAGGGGGGGGGGGAAGGGGGGACCTCAACCAGCAATGCCATTTAGTCCAGACCCCCCTTCCTCCGATGAAATTTCCCTCCGCGCCCTCCACGCCACCATCTCTCCCATCTGCTGAAAACAGTGGGGCAGGTAAAGCAGGCGAGAAGCCATAACGGGGCGAAGAGAGAGAGAGAGAAAGAAAGAGAAAGGGAGAAGGAGAGGGTGAAAGTGGGTGACAAAGAGGAGAAACAGAGGGGAAGGAAGAGAGACAAGGTGAAAGATAGCGAGAAAGAAGGAGAAAGCGGGGGGAAGGAGAGAGAGTGAAAGAGGGAGAGACAGAAAGGAGAAAGAAGGAGACAGAGAAAGAGAGGCGGGGAGGTTGAAAGGTGAAAGAGGGAGAGAGAGAGAAGGAGAAACAGAGAAAGAGAAGGGGAGGGAGAGAGAGAGGCTGAAAGAGGGAGAGAGGGAAAGGAGAAAAAGAGAGTGGGAGGATGCAGAATTATACAAAACCTGTGGTAGAGCACGGGTACAAAAAACTAGTATTTTATGCTTGATTCTGTTCCTGGCAAAATTCCAAGATGTTATACAAACTATTACTACAATACAGAAGCTTTCATTCCAGTCATAAATAAGCCTTCCCATAAAGAAGTTAAGTTAGAGTTAAGTTAGTGGAACTGATGATATGACAGCTGCTTACTTCTAAGTCAATTTTCAAACCTTGGTGGTAAACCTCAGTCTCAAATGTAATAAGATGAAGTTCTTCTGTGACAATGAGAGAGGCCTGAGAGGAGGAAGTGATGAGAGAGAAAAAAATTAAAATTTGCATGATTTACATATATAGCTATCACTCATCTTTCAGGCTAAACTTAAAAGAGTGCAAACGAAAAAGTTAAAAATAGTAAGCCAAGGAAATGAAAGACATTGAATATGAAAAAGTAACCTCTAGCACTAATTTACACCAATGCAAGTCTATATTCTCTTGTGTCCTGCCCAACCACCCCTGTTTCCACCACACACATATAATGCTTCATACATTGTCTTTTGTTTTTCTCATCTCAAGATCTCAGTGACTCCTTTCAACCATAATTTTCCTAGTTTTTCTCTTAATGTCCTGTGCAAGCTTTAGATTGATGACAAAGAAAAAGCAAGTTACAAATTTGTGACCTTTTATTAGCCTCTCAAGAATTTTTCAACAGAAACTTGGGTAAAAACAAAGGGATGCTATTAACCAAAGAACAAAGGCTTGGAAAAATAGAAGATATGAGTTCTTTCTGGGTAAAAGTGTTAGTGATGTAAATGTGTCTGCATGAAAAAACTAAAGACAGGAAATATGGATCTTCCAAGAACAGTCCATGAGTCAAGACCCAGAGAATTTCAAACAGAAAATCAATTCAGAAATCAAGTCAAATGATGGGAATTTACAGGAACAACTTTCAAGAACTATAAGGAGTTGTTTTTTTTTTACAACAAGGGCAGAGAATTTGGAGGTTCCCACTATATAGCAAGAATTTCTGTAATTAGAGCAGTTGATAGTTTCTTCTCTGGAGTCATGCTGATCTCTATTGGTCACTAGATGGAAGTGTACTATAATTTAGAGCTTGGTATCTCATAAAGTCAGGGTCTGGTTGTTTGCTATCCTAATCAGCAGTCCTTTGGACTGAGTCTGACTCCTCACACAAAATATCTGAGATCTTGAAGTCACCAAAATCACATGCCGAGGGTCTGCTAGTCAGTAAGATATTGGTGTCTTCCATAAAGCTTTCACAGGTCCAAAATGCTGGCGACTTCATATTCTGCCTGATAATTGGAGAATGGTAATGATAATTGAACAAGGAAGAAGTGGAAATTGGCAGCATGGGTTTACCAAGATTCACTGAACCTAGTATTAATAAGGATCTATAGAAAACAAGGTAGATTTTAGTGACAGAAGGACAGAAAAATCACTGGCTTACTGATGGACACAAGTAAAAACCAGTGAACTGATTGTTCACACGTGCTTTAGCTTACTTAAAAGGCCATCACACTGAAATTCACATAACAAATTGCCAACTGAGAGACCAGGTTGCCAATGAGGGTCAGTGAAATGCTTGTGTTTCTCTTTGACTTGCTTGAATTGGCCCAATAGAACCTGTTGCAGCTCCTGCAATGTTTGATCTGTTGCTACGGCTCATAAATTAAAAATGTATTAAAAAAAAGCTGAGAATGGTATCCAAAGTTTCCAAAGAGCAGTGCTATTTGAGTATTTATATCCTGTGAATAAATACAAATTCTTTATAATAATGTTATCCAGTTGTATTGTTGGAAATTGATTTCTCGGCTGATAGACATTGGAATGAATATGGCAGTTCGATAAAGTTATCTTGATCAGACATGTGCAGAGAATGCTTGCCAGAAATGTCCAGTGACATTTCACTGTTTTCTTGATCCAGATCATATGCTTTTAAATATTAAATCTAATATGTGATCATCATATGCATTATTCCAGTTTCAAGAAAGGTATCAGATCTTATATTATGGACACTGGATATTTTGTTGAAGCTAAACTGCAAGAAAAATAGTGATCATCAAATCAACCTTTGGTCCAGTTTAGGTGCATTCTGGAGATACTCCTGATCTGTAGTCTGCTGGGCCCTTTTCTATGAATGCCTCTGGGTTTTAAATGTGACTCTAACAGCAAACAGCTCTTTGTGATGGATAGTATGCATTGATTAGAGAGATAGAGTCTCCTGAAACAGTACATGAAAGAAAATAAAAGGAAAGAATTTCCCAGGAACTTGTAAATATACGACCTCTTCTGCTACTTCTGATATACCTGTCTCTACTACAAAAAGCTATTTGAGTGAGGATGTTGTACAATGGGTTGGGTGAAGAAGGCCCTCTTTATTTTTTCAAAGGTTATCTGTCCCTAAGTGACCTAGTCAAATGATCTTTACATAGTAGGTTGTTCAAGGCAGTCATGAATTATGTAGAAATGGATATATAATACTGGTTGGCAAAAACCATTCACCTCTGGATGTCTTTCCTTTCTTGATTAGATTGTCAAAAGAAAGTACCTTCCACCTTTGCCAAGTCTAACTGAATCCCTTTACATTAAATATGATGATGCAGGAAATCAATGGGGAATACTTCAAATTCATACTTCCAAGATTTGCCACATAGACACTTCTCCCAAAGACACAGCAACATAGCCCATACATGCTGTACATGCTTATGGGTAGGGAGAAAAATAAATTATAGTAAAATGACACCCAGATAAGTAATAAGAAATTGGTCCATGAAATCTGAGAAATGTTGGTCATTAAGTACTAGGAAAACAGTGAAAGCTCTATAGACAATGAACAGAATAATTGTATACTCAAATTTGTCATATGGGATAGGAAACATAGCTTTTTACTAATTACTTTCAGATTTGCCCTCCTGAGAAATCATTTAGTGGAAATCCAGGTCTTTTGCAGGCACTCAAAAGAGTTCTAAAATCAGTTGGAAAGAGTATCAATTCCAGAGAATAATCTGGATGACTTTTCTATGAAAAAAATATAGGGCTGCAGCTGGTGGCAGGAAAAAATGGATGATTGTTCTTTTTAATTTTTTTGAGATGACGTCCCTCAATGTTTCTAATGTAGATTTCAAGAGACAGCAAAACTGAATGAAGAAAATTTGAGATTGGGCCAATAGTTGGAAAGAATTGTGGGAAAGCTGAGGGTGGAGTGAGTCCATCGGCTGAGAAATGAAAAAAAGCATTCCAAAGAAACTCTTAATTAACTCATCATAACCCAGGATGGAGAATTTCTGTTATAGTTTTCAAGGGTATGCATTCTAGACTAGCATGAAATAAATTCTACTGAAATCCATTATGTTCTTGCTTACTTGGCCAGCCAGTGAGTTGGGATGTAACAATAAGGTATTCACAACAATGCCAAATAGTTAGCCTCTTGCTTCCTGAGTCAGGCAGTGCACTTTTGATGGAAGCTATGTAAAGCTTTTCCTTTCTTGTCTCCTGTTAGGACCCTGGAATGCAAACTAGTACATGCTCTTCACATCATGGATGCTTGAAACTTACTCTTCTATTTGACCAAACAATTTGAACTCATGAACTTGAAGCCATGCTACATCCAACAATGGAAAGAAGTAGGAAACTAAAGAATGCCAATTATTCAGAGTGTTCAGCCTGGTTCATTCTCATACAGTCTGTAGTCCATATAATTGCACTGGACAATGGTAGTTGTCTATTGATGGTTTCAACAATTATGGGGTGGCTTTATGGAGTGTCAAGAAATATCATGTTCACTGTCAAACGTCAATGAAGCTGCTACTTGATTGAGAGTCAACCAATCTATATGCCAGGCTACCTGTGACATACAGTATATAGGGATTACTTGTGCTATTTGGGCTAACTGAATATCAGTCTTTCCCGGATTCAAAAGTCTATCTAAATTACACAAAGTTCATATCTTGAAGCAATGAGACAGTTATTCTGACTGAATATCTGAAAGCAAAATGATGCTGGCTCTTATTTTTGACCTGAGTTGGTCCTGATTTTGGTTGTGGTGAATATAACTGTGACCTTGATTGTTATTCTTTCAATTATACATCAGTATAGGCAAAAATCTGTTCTTGAATGGGTCCATCAATGTGATCTCATTCCTATCCAAGTCTTGGATCAGATGCTGAAAGTCATTTGCATACAGTATTCTGCAGTTGACCAGTGGCCTTGGAATAACTTTCCCATATGTCAGTTGCTAATTTGCTGGGATCTTCCAATATTACATTTAACTTATGTACTTGCAAAAATTTATTAATATGCTTTCTTGCAGCAGCAATAGAGCAGCCCATTTTGCAGTTGGCCCAGTCAAGTAGACCAAAATCTTCAGAAGAAAGGAACACATAAAAATTACAGTATATCAGGAGTGCAAGAAACTGACCAAAGGATCCATCACATTTTTCAGTGGTAGCCACTGGACATATCTGAAGTAGCTAAAAGGAACTGTCTAGCTTTGTTGTAATTACAAAGCATCAAACTAAGCTGTCGGTTGAAACTGCTGTGCCCTCAATTACATATGCTCAGCTACCAGTTTCTCCAATTTGGCCACTGAGGTTCAAATAGGGAGATTTTAATTTTTGAGGTTGGAAACACAACCTGCCTTATGTATGTCAAGCACTCAATATCCATTCACTGTTGACCATATTCTTTCCAATTTTACTACATAGACTGTTTAACTATCCAATTCACCCTCTATTCAACTTTTTCATTTCCCCTTTTATAATCAATTCTCACTGGCATGAACCCAAAGGAAAGGAAACATGCTTTTATACATAACGTTTTAATTTACTTTAATTCCGTGCCAAAAAACCATATACTGTCTACCTTCCAGCATACAAGTTAAATTTTATTTCTCCAGCTTTAATAAACACCCTTGTTCTAGTTTTCTTATACGTATTTTTTATGATCATTCCCTTCAATTTCTGTTACAAATAACTATCTTGAGTTTTAATACACTACTGTTCTTAATATTCTTCTTTGTACTGTAAAATCTATCCAACATTCACTGCATATAATTTGGGTTCTCGATTGGTAACATGGGGTCTTATATTTTATCCCTAAATATATTAAACATGGGATTTTGTACATTTCAGTTTCTGCATACTGTTGAACTGTTTGCTAAATCTTTTCTTCATTTATGCTTTAATTATATCATACAGATACATCAAGGAAGCAAAGTTATGTTCCACAGTAATACAAAACAATCCAAAATAGCCTGTATTTTATTGTACCAATCTTTAAACCAATACAAATGTAGTAAGCTTTTTTTCCCTTTCACATTCATATACTGCTCAGTGACCACCTGAAGAGCAGATATCTACATATCTTCTTTCTGGCATAAAGCTGCAGTGCATTTTGTAAAAAAATTTTACAACTACCCTTTTTCATATTCATGTAACTCCGTAAGCTTTAGTGACATTCTGTAAAATATTCTTTGCTCTCTTCCAAGTAAGTTCCTCATTCTAGTTCCTTATGTGCATATACCACTCATTCTATTGGGAAGCTAATCTATCTTCTAATACAGAACTTGTATCTTTCACTAATTCTACTAATCTGACGTTGTAAGTGATCAAATTAATAATGCATTTAGATGTATATTCTTCTTTTGCTATGTTTTAACAATATATTTGAAACCAAGTTCTTTTTCCAAGCAAATAATTTAAATACTCCCCATTCTCACTCATTCTTGAGTCTTCAAAAGGTACCATTATTTTTTATGTACTCTCTCATCTTGTTCTTATCCATATTACCTGGCAAAATATTTTTTTCTGCTGTTTTCTATTCATTCAGAACATTAGATAGCTTTGCCTATTTTCATACTTGGTTCTTCATTTATCCTCATTCACTGGTACATAACATGCTATAGACACCAACTTATGGGTTTCTACTTAGAAATACACTCAAAACAAACAAGTTAAAAATTACAAAGTTGTATTTTTTTGTTTTCTTGAAAACATGGTGATTCTTATTTTGTTTAAGATCTCTTCAGGTTAAACTAGGAAATGACAAGAGAATCGGCATCTGGACTAAAAACACCCTGTTCAAGTTATATCTAAGAGTGACAATTTTCCTTCCTCACCATTACTCTATTTTTGCCATGAAAGATACTTTAGATGTAATTCAAAGACTGAAAGGCTCGAATAATGAAAGGGATGAGACTCGATTAATGAAAGGGAGGAGACTCGATTAATGAAAGGGAGGAGACCAAGCGAGAGCAAAACAATGAAAATAGACAGAACTACTGTTATTTAACTCATCATAGTAGAACTCCATCACTACCTATTCCAACTTGAAACAATTAATTTAAAACCAGTCACATGATGAGATACTCACATCGCAATTAGCTCTCCCACCATTGCCACATCTCTGCTCTCTCAGTGTCTGTGAATGAAAGAGAAAAGAGATTATATTGGGTAGCTTGATTTGGATCTTAAAAACTTTCCGTCCATAACCAAATCACTTAGCATAAGAAAACAAACCTAGAAGATTATCTTTCATATTTCCTTCCCTTCTTTGCTACAATTCCCCCAAAATGTTCAAAGTTTATGTTTCCACTTTATGAACCTCAGTTTGTCATGGTGCTTGAACTTATGAAAAATGTGGCACATCATTATCAATAAGAATATAATGATTTCAACAATGGAAGCATTTATACATCCAAATTTGGTGGATATGGAAAAAAAATTGGACATATAGATATATTCTAAATTCTGAAGGGAATTTAAAATCTAGGCAAGAAATGGAAAATTAGGGTATAGACCTTACATACTTACAAATACCTTAGGCATACTTATAAATACAAACGATATATGAGAAAGATGTCAAATTATATAGATTCTATCTATAAAGAACAAGGACTTTGATAAGATTTTATTAACTTCTAATGAAAAATTAACAATTTATTTTTTACAATTTTCTGTTGAACGTAAAAATGGAAGATGAACAGGTTAAAGAAACAATAGTAACACGGACAATTTTTTTTGGATATAATATAGATCTAGATATATAGCAAAATTTATGGGAAAGAAATTAGAGGTTGATAATGTCAACATCTTATAAAGAACATTTGTATAAAATATTCTATAGATGGCACATGATATGACACCAGCAAAATAGCAAGAATGTCTAAAATATATCAAATAAATGTTGAAACTTTAAATATAAATCTGGTACTTATTATTGTATGTGGTGGACGTGTGAGTATGCAAAAGAATTTGGGGGGAAATTCATATTCGGTTAAGAAAAATATTAGAAATGCAGATAGAATTTAAACATGAACATTTTTTTTACTAGGAATAATGTCAGAAAAACGATAAACAAAATGTATACTTGATTGTTCACATAATAACAGCAGCAAGAATTGTATTTGCACAATACTGGGAAAAAGAAGAAATACCACCAGAGGAAGAAGTGATAAGAAAAATATTAGAATGTGCAGAAATCGACAGATTAACCATGAAGTTGAAAGAAAAAGAAAAAACGGAATACTTTCAAAGTTGGAACATATTTTATCAATTACTCAAGAGAAGAATGAAGGAGTAGGAATTAAAATTATATTGTTAAATGTTAATAAACTTATTTTAACACTTTTATGTTAGGTTATTATACACCCAAAAATTGGTTTATGTTGAAAAATATACTACTTTTATTTTAATTGATTTTGAATTAAAAATTTATACCAAAAAACTGTAATTTGTACAAGTGATTTGTTTCAATTACCTATTGTGTTATTAATCACACTTAAGGGTTAAGGACGTACCTTTAAATAACAGTCTCACTAAAATGGAAAATGGATGATTTCATGATCAAATAAAAGAATATAGGAGGAGAGCATGGTTGCTTTTATCCATTCCTGTTACCCCCATGCTGGACCTACATTTATAAAAAAAATGCTCACCAAATGCTTGAATTCTGCAGAAAGGCTTCCATTGTTGGACTCCTCCATGTTCATCACCTTAGTATTTGTTCCCAAGATGTTAAATTTCCGGGATCTTGATAAATCAAAGATAGGCATACCTTTAGAGTGCATCTAAGCAATAAATTAAAATAGCAACACCCTAAGCAAAGAACAAGAAGCTAGGCCCTCCCAAGATGCTTTGGAAATGACATATCTGAGATCCATCAGTAACTTCCCAAAGGCAGTATTCAAAGTATGACATTTTAAACTTACCCCCGGAGGGCAGCCACTTCACCAGAATCCCTGTAAGAGGGGAATAAATGTGCATCATAAAAACAGGAGAAAATGGACTGGATATACTGATAATGCTACATAAAAGTAAAAAATAAAGAAAGGCTGAAGTTCTCAATTTAATATAAAATGAACATTTGAACGTACTTGTCAATGCAAACTTTGATTTTCAGCTGATAATTCAGCTCTGGAAACTTAACCAGTAACCTACAAAAGAAAAAATAAACATTAACTTCTGAAAATGTGTCTCTTCTTACTTTTGCTCATCAGCAATACAGTTGTTCTTTGCTTTTGGGTGTCCCAGGTATACAAAAACAGCAGATCCTTTGAATAAGTAACTCTCCTTGAGTTAACCATAAAGTTATAAAGGCAGGAGAAAAATCTAATAAGTGGTTAACATGCAGCAATTCATGATTGATGTTCTATGTTACGGTTGGTAGCTAACTTTGGGAAAGATGGTATAAGAATGACTTATCACATCTACAATTGAAAACTAGATATGATAAGGATTTAAAACAGAAGGATTTGAAAATGGACTGACAGAATTTGATGAATTACTGGTGACTAATGATGAAAAATTGATAAAGAAAATATGTAACTTTTTGTTAGACAGAAGAATGGAAGATGAGCAGGTTAAAGAGGTTATGATAACATGGGCAAAAAACTTTGGTTACCCTATTGACATTGATAGTTGGCAGAATCTATGGGAAAAAAACTTAAGGATGACCAAAGCTACAGCATATAAAGAAAATTTATATAAGATATTCTACAGATGGCATATGACACCATACAAAATGTCTAAGATAAACAAAGAAGTATCAGATAGATGCTGGAAGTGTAAAGACAATGCAGGCACGTATTATCATACACAGAAAAATATTAGAAGAAAATACAAAAATGGTTATCAGACATGACAAAGATACAGATAAATTTTAAACCAGAATTGTACTTATTGAGGATATTGCCTGAGCACCTTAATAAACAATATACATATTTGATAATGCATGTCCTAACAGCAGCCAAGAATGTCTTTGCACAAAATTGGAAAAATGGAAAAAACATACAGGATGAAGAAATAATTAAGAAGATTCTAGAATTAAAATTGAAATTGAAAGATAAAGAGGAATTAGTACACTTCAGAACATGGAATGATTTTTATAGATGGTTACCAAAGAATGGAAGGAATAGACTTGGAAATGTATTTAAGGTTAAATAGATATTTTAGAAAATGTAGAAATATGTTAATAAGGTTAACGTGATACTATAGAAAATGTAGAAATGCCTTAAAAGATTAAAGTGATATTAGAGAAAATGTATAGAAAGGTCTTCAAATTTATGCCCAGATGTTCGAAGCTGATCAAAAGTTAAGTGAAAAAAAGAAATGAAAGAAGAAGGAGAAGAAGAAGAGGAGGAAAAGAGAAGTTTTATGTATTCATATGTTATTCTATTGGCTTTATATATGTAAATATATGAATTTTCTTTCCCCTCTCCCCCCTTTCTTTTTCCTTTTGGAAAAATAATTAAAAGTTTTTTTTAAAAAAGTCAAAGGCAAAAGTCCAAGTAAAGAAAAGACAGATGACTACGGTATGGACAACAATTACACTGACAAACTGGAAACAACAGAAAGAAAACAACAAGTTGCTGGAGAGGTAACTATGCCTAAGAAGGAGAAATTAAATTACAATTTAAAAGTCAAAAGGAGGTTCAAGGAAAGGTGTAAGGTTGCTAAAAAGAGAGCATTAGCCACCCCCATTAGCATCATAAGAAGCAAGCAAGAAAAACAAATCTACAAAACAGCTTTAAAGAAATGTAAAATATCAATAGAGAAATTTGAGGGAGTTTGGGAAAAAAATAAGAAGTGAGAAGTAGAATAGTTTCAGAGATGCAGACAAAAGAGGGACACAGATGTGGAAATTATGGGGGGAAATTGGATAGATAAAATATCATAAAACGAAGAATTGAATATGAAACCTAAAGTTTGTTTTATTGAATGATTAAGTATATGAATAAAAATGTTATATATAATAGCACTTCTTAAGTTTTTGATATTGAATAGTAATTTATAATGAATGTTGAATAAAAGGAGAAGATAATTAATGTTTAAATAATACAATGGGTAAAGTTATACGGATTAAAATAATAAATTTGATAAACAATAAGTTTGTTATTATGTTTAGAGAAGATAAATAGGATGAACTATAAGATTTAAAATGTAGTAGACTGTTTAAGCAATACAGAAGAATATAAATAATGTATAAGATGTAAGAGGTTTAATAGATAAATTTGTGATATAATTTTTTAAAAATGGAGCAAGATGACTTTGTATAGAAGTTAAAAATGATCTTTTATGTTTGAAATAAAGAAGAACAAAGGGGATTAGATGATAGATTGGTAGAGATTTGATATGGAAGCAATAAAAGAGAAATATTTAGGATGATTAAAGCTAAATAACAAAATAGATTGTAAAAATGGAATAATGGTGAAGTATATACTAAACTAAGATTGATAAAACAGGATATGGTCAACGTAAGACTTATATAAATGAAAAATAATTTTGTATGTGATGAAATCATTTAAATGTGTAATAGGAGGAAGGAGAAGGTGTTAAAATTTTTAAGATTATATGAATATATAAGCACTAAGGGAGGATAAATGAAACGGTTATTCAGTTGGCAGATGTTGATTGGTATATGTTATGTATTTGTTATAATAAAAAATTTTAAAAAATCTCAAACCCCTCCTCTATCATTTCTATAACTTTTAACAGGGTGTAACAATGCATCATATGCAATAATTTTTGAACTAAGGTACTAAAATGGACTAACTTACAGAATGAATCCAAAATATGGGACCCATGACTCCCAAGAGAATGAAATTTGGGGAAGTTGTGACTGCTTCAGGCTGCTGTTGTGGTAAGGGGACTGTTTTTTCTTCTTCTTTGTGAAGATGATTTGCCCATATTCTACTTGAACAGTTATGTTGACTGAAAGACTTGTTACAAGATACAAGTTACTATGTCATAATTCAATGAGTTACCATATAGTGGGTTGATGTGATAATCAAGTCATAAATAGAAGACATCCCTTGATCTGATGGTAAAACTGGAAAATAAGAAAAAATATATGATTTTGTTCCAAGATCATTTTAACATAAACATTATCTGTATTCAAATCATACATGATTTGCAACTTCATAAGAATGCCACAGAATTATAATCAAAATATTAGGTTCTTACAGAAGGATCACTAAAAGTTAGTAATGTTCTTCCTATGTTTCTTGGTAGGTTCAATGGGGAAGGAAAGCCGGACACCGTAGGTCTTTTCAGAATCTTTATTCAAACAATTAAACGCAGCAAAACTCCACACCTGCTTTTGATGTTGCCTCTTTAAATATCCCAGGGTGGGCCCAATCAGCATGCACTAGCCTCAGCAGACAAGAAGCCTGACCAGAGAGTGGGGAAATTATTTTAATTACTTCCCTCTGGCAGCCAGAGATCCTACAGTTCTAACTTATTTAAATGCTTTAAGGAGGGATCAAACTGTGTTCTCTGGAAGAAAGCAATTTATCAGGTATGATCTCATTTGGAATCACGTTAACTCTTGTTCAGATTAATATAATGTCATAATAGTAGCTTTCTTTTAATTACATTCCATCTGAGATAAACATCAATAAACAATGTTCTCTGGAGCTAGGTGACTTTTAATTAATTGTATTTGTTTCTTTATTTTATTCAAAGTTGATTAAAAGTTGACAGATTGCAGAACCAGTCCACCAGCTAGAAATGAGACAGCTGGATTCCTTCTGTGAACTCAAAAGTATGCAGCATTATGTCATTTGCGTCTATTGACATAGCATGGTAGTAGTAGGATTTTTATTTTTCATGAATCTATAAGAAGACAATATTAGTTATTTTTTTAAATCTAGAAAGAGATAAACTAGTCCAGTATTCTGTATTCAAAATAAGCAGTTTGTGATTGGTGGCTAAATATATTTACATGTAAGCTTCTTTTTCAAAATCCTGAAGTTCAGGTTTATTCTTGAGATTTTAATATGGGTCCAAGTACTCTTTTTCCCCAAAGTTCTTCATTATTTTGTTTTCTATTATCCTTTTTGTTTAATTGGGCATTTTGCTTTTAGAAAGATTCCAGGCAACCATGCATATTTGAAATATATTAAAAGGGATGTGAGTGTACTGTGTAAGGGATGAATGAAGATTTGAATCTGATTGAAATTCTTCAAGAGCATTTACAACATAAAAACATCAGTTTTATATACCAATTTATTCAGTGCATTTATTCAAGGTTGTGACATGCTAAGCAATGCAATAGTCATTAAGCAAGGCTGTTAATACTCCAAAATACTTTCTCGTTGATGAATGTCTCAGGTATATCATTCATTATACATTAAAGTACCAACTAAAATCCATTTTCTCCTAGGCAGCTAAGATGTTATTACTGTTTAATGGTACATCACTCTGCTGTACAACTATATAACAGGAAAAACTCAAGAGCTAATTAAAAAAAGGTAGTCGTATTTGATGTCTCCATTATTTGGGGAAGAGGTACTTCAAAGTATATGTAAATTTATTTATACCTGTTATTTATATGGCTGTCATTTTTTACGGAGATACCTCTGGAAACCTAATAAGCATAAAAATGGAAGCCAATATATAAAAATATAAAAATGACAGATTAAAAAATAACTTCACATTTGACACAGGCCAAAAACCTAAACTTGATTCTACTAACACTCTGATCTTAAAATCTGAGGGGGGAAATGGGTTTTTAAGTCTTTTCAAAAGACCAACAGGGTCTGGTCTATCTAAACTTCACAGGGTTTAACAGGGCAAGTGTCGCAACAATGAAGGCACTTTTGCTAGTTAGTACACAGAAGATTCCTGGAGCATATCCACCATCTCAGATCTGGTGGGATGGGCAGAAACTACTGAAATCAAGAAGTTCCTGAAGTATCCTAGGTTCCTTCTAGTGAAGTTGAAGGATGAAGGGAATAGAAATAAACAAAATCCTCAGAACTTGATCCAACATGTCCTCTTCTAAAAAACATTTAGAAAACTAGCTCAAACAATATGTGATTGGGAATAAACATTTTAATATAGCACTTCCATACTCTTTTCCAAATGATCATACACAGCAAAGGCAGGAAATGTTGCTCCTCCGCATGGAACATATAACTTAATTATATTTCACTTTTGACTTCACTTTGAGTCATATTTTCTCAACTTTTCCTGGCATATGGGTAAAAGAAATGGAAAAAGTCTTAAAAGTAACATTGTATACAATCTGTTATCCACCTCATTGCTTATAGCTTGTGCCGAGGGAGACCACAGTTTCACAGGTAGCCGGCTGTGAGTCCCTCTTGGTGAGGTGGGGGCGTGGGAGGCAGAGGGGTGTGCTGGTTGCGTACGTGGCTCCCTGCCACGTGACAGCAGCCCTGCCCGAGCTGCTTGATGCCATCGCAGAGGTGGCATTGGAAACTCCCAGACTTTTGGTCGTGGGAGACTTCAACTTGCCATCTGTGGGGGAGACATTGGAGGTAGCTCGGATGTTCACGGCTACCATGACGGCCATGAACCTGACCCAAGTAAATCAGGGTCCCACATACTCGGGGGGACACATGCTGGACCTAGTTTTTGCCTCTGAACAGTGGTTGAATGGTCTGAATTTAGGGGTTATAGTGGTTGAGCCCCTGATGGTCAGATCATTTTCTTCTTCGGCTGAGCTTCCTCTTCACTACTTCCCACCACAGGGAGGAGGAACAGACCAAGTGGTTGCTTCCCATGCTCTTGATGGATCCGGATAGGTTCCAGACAGAGCTTGGGCCATTTCCTGAAGCTTTGTCCCACGACTCGGCCGAGGCACTCGCTGCCGCCTGGAATAGGGCGGCGGGTGGGGTCCTGGATTGGGTCGTGCCTTTTTGGCCTCTGACTCGGCATCAAATCACTCTGGCTCCCTGGTTCACTGAGGAGCTGAGGGAGATGAAACACCAGAAAAGATGCCTAGAGAGTAGTTGGAGGGCCAGCTGCGCGGAGTCTGATAGATCTTTGGTAAGGACCTATATTAGGGCTTACCTTGACGTGATCAGAGTGGCTAAGTATAATTACTTCTCTGATCGCATCTGCTGATAATTGCCCCGCTGCCCTGTTTGGTGTTGCCTACTCCATCCTTCACCTGGAGGAATGTGGGGACACCTCGCAGGGACAGGCGGAGGAGTTTGAAGGCTATTTCCAACATAAGATCGATCAGATCCGGAGCGGCTTGGACTCTGACTGGGTAGCCGCAGGCGGGGTGACGGGGGTGAGTCTTGAGAATGTTATCTGGGATGAGTGTGAGACTGTTGCTCTTGAGGACATGGACAGGATTCTTGGGCGACTTAAGGCAACCACATATTTATTGGACCCATGCCCCTCCTGGTTGGTACTGGCTTCCTGGGAGGTGACACGAGGCTGGCTCCAGAACATCGTGAATGCTTCTTTGGGGGAGGGTGTCTTACCTGCCGCC
>JANHFO010001255.1:122920-136425 GCA_032468095.1 Pareas carinatus | reverse complement strand
ATTGGTAACTTTGTATCATGTGACTATATCTGTCTTTGATGACATTGTAACCAAGCCTTTTAATAAAAGAGGTTCCCTGACATTCCTCCGGGCCCTCATCCCGAGGAATTCCCGCGTAGAGTTTTCGTTTCCAATTTGGTCCAAGAAGCCATGAGCGGCCCGCCGGTAGCAGAAAGCTGCAGCCTACTTCATAGCCGATATGGAAGAGAAACAGAATGCTGTCATGTTGGGGGAAACCCAAGATGCATATTGAACAACACAGTGCTTACAATGACACAGCTATACTCTAAAAGAAAAGTATTCACTATTTAGATACAACCTCAGGAAACTTAGACTTATAAATAATTCCAGGTTTTCTGGTTCTATAATCCCATTCTTTTCCCCATCCTTTATCCTTAGATTCTCTTTTTTTCTTTAATTCTATGCAAAGTGCTTCACCTTCCACTTATTTATTCATCACTTCTTTTGTTAGCCAATGCTTTCCTGGCTCAAAGTTCTGTAGATTCTTATAGACCTCCTACCTGGTTTGTTGAGTGTATTTCACTGTATAGTGACTGTCCCAAAGTCATTCAGTGAATTTCTTCAGTGGCTGAAGACTGTCTAAAATCTAGGTCTCCTTATTCCTTATTCAATACTTTAACCACTGTCTTCCATCAATGACCTCTGCTGTATTTTTACTTTTTTCCTGCTAGCAATTCCTAATAAGCACTTATTGTATTCAAAACTTTGCATTCAGGCTACAGGTAAAAGAGAGGTTTTCAAGTGTTTATCTAAATGCATAGATAAATATTCAAGGGTAGGTATTAAAATAGTACAACTCTGGCTAATATGGTATATTTGCATTTGGGAAAAATCTTGCCTCTTGCTATTTACATACATGCTACTGTGTTTTCAGAGCCTATTTGAATCAAACATTTGTAAAAATAATAAAGTTGCAACTGTGAACCAAACTTCACAGTTAGAGTCTGGTGAGTGGGAAAGAGTTGCTGTTTGGAATCAGGATATCCCCCACCCCTTTCATGGTGCAGGTCTATCGTTTTGTTCAGAACAACACCTGGAAGGGCAATACTTCATTTCTCAGAGACTCCAGTCATCACTGGCCAGAAACATCAGGAATCACTTCCTTCCCTGGGAAACTGCACAATTAATGGCTGAACAAAAGTTTCCCCTGATTTAGAGTTGCATAGCTATATCTGGAAGCTAGCCATATCCGGACAGCATAACTCTGATTCTTATCAATTTCTTCTTGGCTTCATAACATTTGTACAAGGAGATGAATTCCAACCCTTCCCATTGGTGCAAGTAAGTCAGATCTTACTTGTTGATCTTCTGCTTGCAGATGATCCAGATTTCAGCAGGTAACTGTAACACCACAAATTATGGAACGTGGTCAGTGTCAAAACAGAATCCCAACTTTTTTTTTCTAGCTTTTATCCTGATTTTTTCCCACCTGCAATTTAAAGAGGCAAATATACCAATACTCCTTTTTCATCCTATTTCCCCACCACCATAACAACCCTATGAAATGAGTTAACAGTGAATGATTGGCTCCAAGTCACCAAGCCAGAGACCTACAACTCACAATCTCCTATTTTCTAAGCCAACACCTTAACCACTAAACCAAACCAACTCTTTTGCAGGTCTTTCGTTACTATAATGAAAGAAAACCTCTAGTTGTCTATAAAGTTCAGAAAAAGAATATGTGTGTGGCTCCAATATTTTCCAAAACTCCAATACAAGGTTGTTTATTTAATCTTTTCCTTGAGAGATTATTATTCTTAATGCTTCTAATTCAGCTTCTTCGGTCTTATTTTTCTCCCACCAATCAATCCAACTCACTAAAACATCATATGGTTTGTAATTGAAACAGAATACATTATATACTTTGTTTGTTAATTTGGGCCACAAATCTCACATTTTACACTGCAGGATTTTAGACACTCAAATAATTTTTTCTTTGAGTGCAGTACACAATAGATTTATTCTACTTCAGAAAATATTGAGATAGTATAGATTTTGCTAATTCATAGGATAATTCACAGCTTTCACACTCTATTATTTGTTTCAATGTTTCCTCTATAAAATGATTTTCAGATAAGAGCTTCCATCATCCTTAATGAGAATAGGCACTGGGTCTGTTTGTCCAGCCTAAAAGGATTTACAATTCAACATAACTAGCAGCATCAGGTTAGGAAACACTGTAGTGGCCATGCTGTTGCAATAAAGAAAACTGTATTTCAGCCATATTAGGTAGACATTAGGTAAAATTAAGTTTAAAAAAATAGGTAAGGGATGGCAAAAACGAAAGATTAACTTCACAGGAATATACAGCTAGTCCCTGAGTTATGTTCAACAACTGCTCAGATTAAATAAGCTAAACAAATGGTATATGCAACGGGTCATCATAGTTCCCCATTCCCTCTCTTCAAATACTACAGCTCTGGGGTCATAAATCTTTCTATCTTTAAATGTCCAGTGCTCCCTTCCAGTTTCCCACAAGCAAAGTCAATGGGGAAATTGGTAGTAAACTGGAAATTGCAGTTACACAAGGACCTCACTTAATGACCCAGGACTGTTGTTGCTAAGCTATGTAGTCAATGACATCATCCTTTATGACTGAATTGATTACTGATGATAATTCCATTGTAAGACACTCAATTTTAGGAATCAGTCATAGAAAACATATTAATGTTCTGTCCTAAATCATTTGATTTATCCAAATTTGTGAAATCACAAATTATCATTTATAGTAATTTATTGGGTCTAGTACAGTACAACTTAAATACTTGTAAGCATTTTAGAAAAAAAAGTGGTGGATGAATAAAAACATCGAGCAAGAATAAAGTACTAAATCTGTTAGTAAAGGAATTTTATTGAGAAATGGAAACCTGAAAATCAGAACATAGAAGACTATGTTTTTAAGACGTTATAGGAGCAATAAGAAATGAGAACTTTTGCTGAAAGTTACAAAAAGGTTATAGCAGCTGGAGAAGTCCCAGGGAAAAGTAAGTTCGATTTTTGAAATCTTTCAAAAGTCTGATTTCTGAATAAATTCTGAATAAATGAATAAATACTGTAAAGGAAAACCTCTTCTATATGATGATCAGATCTTAGTATCAATTGTGAACATTACTTACTAAAGAATTTTTTTTGTTGCTGCTTCAAGTTCTGGTTGGATTGATCAATATCATTCTGGCCTGTATAGCAAAGGGTGAGGTTAGAATTTAATTTTAATTTTAAGCAGAGCAAGTCTGCGTACAACATAATCTGCTGCTTGAAACCTCTATCACTATTAGAGCACCTTGGGAATCAGCTCTGTGTATCTGCCACTAAAGGCGAGGGGCACCACAAGGGGGATCAGGATTATATACAGACTTATACCTAATCCTTATAGGGTTTGGATCAGGCCTCTTTGTTACCTTGGGTGACCTGAGAGGAAGATCTGCAACATAGCCAATATTTCCAGATAGCTGTGAACCAAGGGTAAATCACCAAGTAGTTACGAACGAGATGATTTTTGCTATTATTGATTTTTTTACTAACCAGTCACAGATCTCTCCAGATAAAATACAATGAAAATCATTTAGTAATACACTGGACTGGTATTTAAGCAACAAGAAATTGCAACAGAGGAATGAAACAAAAAGTTCATCCTCTGCAGTCAACACAAAAAATAAGTACAAAGTTTGTTCGTCTATAACCAGCAGAGAAATGCTGTGGGTTACTATGAGAGGGACAGAATTTTACTTTTATTTCTTGGGGTCCGTAGAGTAAAACAAAGTCTTCATTGAATTGAACTTGTTTGAAGACAGTTGCATAACTGTTACATTTATACTTAAATCCTTTAGCTACTCCATTTTGCCACTTGAATGTGCTTCTCAACTGTCTTCCAACAAAAAATTTGGATCAACCAATCAGCACACAGCAGACACTTCTCCACAAAACATATAGTTGAAATTTGAGAGATGTCCACATTGGCCCATTTGCAACCATCTGCAACCTATGCTTGTCCATCCACCCCTTTGTAGCATGGGTATGTATTAATGCGTACATGAAGTTGCGGGCAAGTCTAAACATGTTTAATTCATAACAAGATTCATATACTATAGCAAAAGTATAGATTGTTTGGGTCTAAAAAGTACAATAGTAGAATCATACATCACGCTAAACCAAACAAAATGCATTTTAACTTTAGTGTTATGTGTGAGCCCACTTAAAAGATCAAAAAAGAGAACAGGTTGTACAGATACAACCCTAGATTGAAAGATATAAAAGTCTATTTCATGTTTTTTTTCTATATATGTATATATTTCTATTTTGTGGTCTTCTGCTTTTTCCAACTGAGAAAAAGCGGATATACCTTTTTGGGAACAGCAGGAGGCAATGTAGAAGAGCTCAGCTGCACAACTCCCCTTCCCAATTTGCCAGTTTCACAGTACAGCTCTTCTCCTTCTCACTTCCTGTGTCCACATTCCTAGGCAATGAATCACTGATCCAGCGGCCTTTATGTGTACACTCAACTGACTGGTTGCTACAACACTAATAATAAACACTTCTCTTCATATATAAAAGGCCAGCAAGGCACAAAGACAAGTGATGTCCCTAGCCTGGTAGGGCTGGGCATTATGCAACCAGAGGGTGGCGGAGGCATAGGAAGCAGAACAACAGTTTAATTCAGACTTCAGAGGAAGGGAAAGGGCATGTTTGATGCTCTAAATAATAAAGCCTTTGCCAGATACTAAGGATTGTGTGTCGCTACCATGTTTCAATCTTTGGAGGAAGACAGACAATGTTTTTGAAAATTATGTACAAAATAAAAAATTTATCCTCAGTTCTACAAATATGAAAGAGAAGCCAGCTCCGCATACCTCTATTTGCTGAACATAAATTGTGGTCACCAAGAAACTTCCCACTCTCTTTCCCAAAGCAATTTTCCACAAGTAGGGGGAGGGAAAGATCAAGGGAGCAAATGAATGGATAGATTCTAGATTCGAGTTCCTGGAATTAAAGAGAGGGGAGAAAGTGCTGCCAAATGTGCAATAACTATCTCAACTTAAGGCCCTGAGGATGGGGACAGCGAAGAGAAAGGGAAGCAAACTCAGTATATATGGACGTCAACCAAGTATTTATGAGAACTAAGGATGCCCCCTCAGTCCATTCCCATCTGTGTTTGTTTGATGGTCTCACAGATTGTCACTTAAAGACAATAATACAATACAGGTAGTTCTTAACTTACAATAGTTCATCTAGTGATTGTTCAAAGTTAAAATGGCACTGAAAAAGTGACATGACCATTTTTCACAGTTGTGAATTTTGCAGCATCCCCATGGTCATGTTAACAAAATTCAGACACTTGTTGGCTGGCTCCTATTTATGACAATTTCCGTGTCCCGGGATCATTTGATCCCCTTTGGTAACCTTCTGACAAGCAAAGTCAATGGGAAAACAAGATTCACTTAACAACTGAGTCACTAGTTTAACAATTGCTGTGATTCACTTAACAAATGTGAATGGGGCAAAATTCACTTAACAAACGTCTCACTTAGCAACAGAAATTTTGGGCTCCATTGTGGTCATAAGTCATAGATCGAGGACTACCTGTACTCAACTGACCAATGGCATTCTTACTTTTAGTATGGAGTGAAACATAGTTATACTCCAAATTACTACTGAAAAACAAGAGAAATGTGCAGAAAAGAAAATCATGTTTAAAATAGATGCAGTATGCTTATATACATATGGAAAGTTAATCTTACCATGTGCTAAAATAATTCTCGTTATGCAGAGCTGGGAGAGATGCCATCTTAAGAAACAGAAACGCTTTTTGAGAGATATCGGTTTATTTTTTTATCAGAGAATTAGCCTTTCAGTTGTGCAAATGAAATCTGCAAATTCTCACAAATTCCTTATGTTAGGAAGAAGGAAAAAGAAAAAATGAATCAAAGAAAGCTGATTGGTAACTTGCTTTTTTAATCCCCAAAAATTTTAGTCCCAAAATTTGTTCCTGATTGGTCAAACTAAATTTTAGATGGAAAATTTAATAAAGAGTCTTCAAACAAATAGGCAAAATTTCATGACCAGTATCTTATATCCATTTATTAGCTTAATCAAAACAGTAAAAAAAAAAAAAGGAATATGCAAAGACAGGTTAGGAAAGGTTTCTTAAATAAACATTTAGAAGTTCCGGAGTCTGGTATGAAGTTTATTCTTGGCCATAACAAAGCAATTTCATTTCAAATTCTCCCTTTTCTTTCTGATTGCCTTGTTTGCTCACTTACTGCAGGGAGAGATTAAGGAAGGAATTTAAAGCACATGAGCCAGAAAAGGGCCTTCCACATCCAACCAGAAAAATAATTTTTTTTGTCTACATTTCTCTTTAGCATGGGTGTGGCTGGGCAGCTAGAATTCCAAGCTTGAGGAGGCACAAAGTGGTAAAGTATAAAAAAGATAAAAGATTCATTTTGTAGCTTTATTCCAGGAAATTTTCAGTTTACTAACATGACCTGTCCTGAAACAGTATACATAAGATCATTCGTTCCTTTATCTCATGGAATGGGAAGTATATCAGTTCAAGGCAAGCCTCTCAGTCTTTAAAAGTTTCACATCAAGTAGAACACCACAGAGTATTTCCACATCATTAAGATCTCCCTACTGCAAAGAGCACTGCAATCATACATTTGGTAAGGTCAGAGTGGTATCATTTTGCTGAGGATAACTTGCTTTATGTCTCCATTGAAGTTGATTTGAGCCAGAGACTTGTTGCACTGAATATTGCATTTGACCAATTTGCTACAATGTGGTTTGATTACCCCCTCCTTTTTTTTAACTGAATAAACCAGTACTGACTGGCTTCTCATACTATGCAATGCCATAAATAAAAATTTATACATGACTAAATTCATTTAGTTCTACAATTGCCTAAACCACATGATGGTTTAGTGTTTAACTGTGTTTATTCAACATGATAAGTTAAGAACTTCAATCAGTAACAGTGTTTGGATGTCATGACAAAACATAATTTATTGAAGTAAAAATAACTTAACATCACAAAAGTGCCACAAGTATATATAGTAATCATGTTTAGCAGGAGTATCAACTTCAAATAAAAGCATCCCTAGGAGCAGTTCTATTAAAGTTATCTAGGAACTTAGTTAAAGGCTAATGTAGTTTATGTCCCGAGAAAGTTCTATCTGAAAAAACCTAAAAACCCAAACCTTGAAACAATTTTAACATCAGTTCTTTGGCTTGCTTACAAAATATTTGCAGTGTGTTTAATCAATTTTAATTCCTTGATTTAGGATCACAATTGGGACCAGAATTTATGCTGCTAAGCAAAGTGATGGTTAAGTGAGACATGCCCAGTTTTATGACCTGTTTGCCACAGTTGTTAAGTGAATCACTGCAACTGTTAAGTGAATTGTGTGATTAAGTGAATTTAGCTTCCTCCATTGACTTTGCTTACTGGAAGCTGGCTGGAAAGGACACAGATGACAATCACGTGACACCAGGATGCTGCATCCCTTGTTAATACACCCTGATTGCCCAAAACCTGGATTTTGATCAAGTGACTGTGAGGATGTGGTTATGGTTAGAATGCAGTATTGCAGGCTAATTCTGCTCACTGCCAGGAGTTTGAACCTGATGAGCTCAAGATGGAGTCAGCCTTCCATTCTTCGGAAGATGGTAAAATGAAGACCCAGGTTGTTGGAAGCAATATGCTGATTCTGTAAACTGCTTAGAGACGGCTATAAAGCATTCTAAATGCTACTGATATTGTTCTGGTCATAGGTCATTGCCATTGTAACTTTGAATGATCGCTAAATGAATGACTTTAGGCTGATGATAGAACCAATTATATGGAAAATGACAAAATAGTATAACATATGTATGCAATATGTATTCCATGGCAAGGTTTGGAGATTTACAAGAGCTTTCACAGAAGAAGCACTTGGTAGATTATTATTATTGTTGTCGTTATTATTTTAATATTGTGCATGACATTATGCAACAACCTAAGCAAAAGGATGTAGTGTTTTGAATCACATGAACTCTTAAATTATGTTTACAAAGTACCGTGACTAATTTTGCACATTAAATCAAGACCAAGCTAGAAAAGCTACACTATCCAGGTTCCCACATTGGACTAAACAAATTAAGTAAAGTGGTTTATTTAATTTGCTTTGGTGTACTGTGCAATCCTATCCATTATGGTAGCATAAGGCTTAGCAAAAAGTATGAAAACATCTATTATATTTTGTAAACAAATGACTTAGCACAGTGTACTGAACAGTTGTGAGGCAATTACCAAGACACATGAGATAATGATAAAAAATCATTTAAAATTATGATCTGACAACTGTATAAGATTTTGAGTATATTTTATTCTTTATTTGAGGAATTAAAAGGGTTGCCTTGTTTAACATGGTATATTAACTTTTTCTCTGCTTTGTTCAATAAACCATAGCTAATCTTGTACAAATCTTGACCACTGAGTATGCCATGGATGATATTTTAAAGGGATAAGGTATTTCTGCAATACCTAAAGCAATGGGTGTTATGAGTATATGTATGTGTTTGTATGTGTGTGTGAAGTGAGTGCAAAGGAACTTTTCTAGAAATGTCCTTTGTATAAAACTTTATTGCTTGCGACTGGAATAAATCTTAAAAGAAAAAAAGTAATTAAGATTCTATCATACTGGGAAATGAATATACATATTTTTCTCATACTAAGGATATTGTATATGCTTACACAGAAGCCCATCTGTGAATAAGCTGATTCTCAAAATTAAAACCAAAATATTATGAAAAATATGCCCTCTGCACATTTTTTATTGTAAATCATGCAACTTTGTGAAATGGGCAACTAAATTATGATATATAAAACAAACTAATAAATAAATAAGCCAACTCTCAAAATGTTTATATGTTTTAATTTTCAGAATTAGCCTATCTATAGATAATTCACAAATTGTCCATTTCTCCTGGAGTTTTGTTTAAAAATCTGAAGGTCATCTTATTCCTGGATGAGATTATACGTGAGTATAAATGGTACTTTTAAAAAGTATTGTGTAAATATCAGTGATTAAACCCATCTGTGGATAAATAGAATTCAATTTTTTGAGGTACATCTTAGTACCTAAAATTCTTGGCTTATTTGCAAAAATATACAGTATAGCATATCACAGTACATTAAAAACTCTTTTGACTCTTTCAAAAATCTGTGATTAATTCTATTTAAACTTGCAGGCATTTGGTGATGAGATATCCAAGCAACATCTAGAATGAATCTATGAAAACCCCCAAAATAAACCAGAATGGCATTAGGACAATAAAATGCGTGTTAAATAACAAAATGGGTCTCTGTTAGATTATTTAGGTCTTTATTCCTACCAACTACACCCAAATTAGAAAAGCTTATTTCTGTTTATCTGACCTCTTTCATAGTTGGCGCTCTTTCTTGAAACAAAACTTTTGTCACGATGTGACCTATGCCAGGACAGGATTGTCTGCATGACAGTAAAGAATATCCAAAGCAAAGTTCCAGAGCTTAGTAGCTTGATGTGACACAGCATTCACCCCATAGGCTTTTCACTATTTGTTAGGAAACAAATACCATGCAGATATTGAGGCATGTATAAAATAGCAAGACATCAATGTTGCTAGATATTCTCAGGCACTGTCCCAGGATGGCCAAGTCACAAGTTGCTGCTGTTATGCTGTTGAGTCAAAGCTGCTTGAGACAATAAGTAGGTCCAGTAGGACACTAATAAAATATAAATGAATGCTGAAACTCAAGCAAAAGAAATAAATACATAGCAATGGAGGTTCATGTACATGAGAAGGGGACAATAATTCTTTAGGGCTTAGTAAACTATCAGAAGAGGTAGCTTTATTATTAGCAGCCATAAGCTGTTCAATTTGAAAATCATGGAAAATCATAAAAAAGTGTAGCAATTTAATTTCTTAATTATTGTCTGTGTGAAAGGGGAGTATGTGTAGCATCATCTACATTACAGTATGTACTAAAATATGACCAGTCCAAGTCAATTTGCTTGGCTGAGGCATATTAGTAAATGACAGTCCTCTACTACCGTGTTTCCCCCAAAATAAGATATCCTCTGAAAATAAGACCTACTTACATTTTTGCCTCTCGGAGGAATATAAGGCATCCCCCCAAAATAAGACCTCCCCGAAAATATTATTTTTGGGTAGATCGCCCACCCCCACCCCCAAATAACACCCCCCGGGCGGGTCTTACCTGATTGAGCGGGGTACAGAGAAATGGGGTGGGCTGAAAACTGCAGCGCTCCAAATTCATGTGCTTACAGCCAGCCGGGAGGCACCGGCTACCCAAAGCGCTTCCAAAGCGCTTCTCAGCTGGCTGCAAGCACACGAATTCGGAGCCTCCTGGCTGGATGCAAGCACGCGAATTTGGAGCGCTGCAGTTTTCAGTCCACCCCATTTCTCTGCACCCCACTCCATCAGGTAAGGAGCCGCCCGGGGGTGTTATTTTGGGGGTAAGGGATCTACCATGTTTTCCCCAAAGTAAGGCACCCCCCGAAAATAAGACCTAGCGCTCCTTTGGGAGCAAAAATTAATATAAGACTGTGTCTTATTTTCGGGAACACATGGTAGCAACAGCAAGATACCATAGGCTGACGTTCCATTCTGCTCTGATCACAGCAGCCTGACTACCTACTTGCTTAAGAGCCATCGCAGTTTCATGCTGATGGTGAAGATGTCACATCATCATAATTTAACAATTGCAATAGCCGTTAAACATGATTCAATAGTTTCACAGAGTCATCGTCTTTCAGTGCTGAACATCTCGCTGTTATTTAGATTCCTAAACATTTAACTTTTACTATTTGCAGGTCTATTTTTCCTGCCCATTGTCTCTTTTGTTTATCTGTAATATTTTAATCTCTAATTCTGGCCGAAGAGCAAACCTAATAGTAAAGGGAGATTTAATGGAGAATTTTGAGATAAAGAACGGTACAAGGCAAGGATGTTCTTTATCACCACTATGGTTTATTTTAACATTGGAAGTTTTAAATAGAAGTGGGAGATGAGATGTAGATATTAAGGGATTAAAAATAAGAGGAGATAATTTTAATGCGTAAACATTGGCAGATGACTTAGCATTTAACTTGGAAGAACCAACAGAGACAATTCCAAAATTATGACCAAAAAAATAGAAGAATAGGGAGAGGGGGCAGGATTGAAATTAATAAAAGAAAAGAAAAGACAAACATGATAGCAGTTTGACTTATATATCACTTCATAGTGTTTTTAAAGCTCTCTCTAAGTGGTTTACAGATTCAGGGTATTGCCTCTCAACCATCTGGGTCCTCCTTTCGCCCATCTTGGAAGGATGCAAGGCTGAGTCAACCTTGAGCCGGTCAAGATCGAACTCCAGCTGTGGGCAGAGTTAGCCTGCAATACTGCATTCTCACCACTGTGCCACCAATATTCAAAAGAGATTAATAAATTACAATTGGAATGCATGACTGTTCCAGATGCAGTCGACTTACAACAGTTAGTCCAGGTGGTTCTCGACTTACAACAGTTCACGTAGTGACGGTTCAAAGTTACGACAGCACTGAAAAAAGTGACTTATGACCGTTCTTCACAGTTATGACCTTTACAGTATCCCCATAGTCATGTGATCCAAATTCAGACGCTTGGCAACTGACTCATATTTATAACCGTTGCTGTGTCCCAATGTCACGTGATCTCCTTTTATGATCTTCTGACATGTCAGGTCAATGGGGAAGCTGGCTTTGCTTGGCAACTGGGCTACTATCTTCTCTACTGCAGTGATCCATTTAACAAGCCAGGAAAGGTCGTAAAATGGGGCAAAACTCACCTAACAAATGTCTCACTTAACAGCAGAATTTTTTGGCTCAATTGTAGTCATTAGTCGAGGACTACCAGTAACTTCCTAGCTTGCAGGCCCCCTGACATGGCCATGGTTTACCCATTGCTGGCATCATCCTTCACTAGCAAAGCGCTGAGGCCTTAAGGCGTGTCTTTGACTTACAACCATTCGTTTAGTGACTGTTTGAAGTGGTAGTGGCTCTGAAAAAGGTGATTTACGACCAATGCTCACGCTTAATGACGGTTGCAGGTGGTCAGGTGATCAAAATACTGGTGCTTGGCAACCCACATATATTTATGAAAGTTGCAGGGGTCATGTGATATTCATTGGCGACCTTCCCAGCTGTCTTCCAATAAGCAAAGTCAATGTGTGTATGTGTGTGTGTGTATGTGTGTGTGTGTGTGTGTTAGCTGGATTTGATTAACAAAGATGTGGTTCAGTTAAGGACTGCTGTGATTTGCTTAACAACTGTAATGTATTGAGCTCAATGTAAATGGCTTAGTCATTGCCCTAAAGTAGTCGAAGCCTATAGGCCCGGACTACATGTCTTCAAGGGTCACTCGCGAGGGAAAAACCTCGATTGCCTATTGGCTGCCTCCTAGTGGCCATACTGTATATAAGCTTATTGCGCAGCTGAATTGCTGGGCTTTTGCACGTGTTCGAGCTTGCTACAAGACATGCCTGTGCTTCGCCCCAATAAACCTGTGTTCTGTTCTACAACTGGTGTCTTCCATGCCTAAAGAACTGACTACGCAACAACCACCATAGCAAAATGTTGTAAAATCAGGTGCGGCTCATTTAATCACCACAGCCCTTGACCACCCATTTTGCCACAACCCCAGGCAGACAATAAATGTAATAAATAAGTAAATAAATAAACAATCCCCTTGCTTAGCAACAGAATTGATGGTCTCAATTGTAAGCCAAGGACTACCGGTGTCATACACACTGCATTTGAAAGATATCACTATCTTTTTTCCCCCCCATCACTGAAGATATGGAAGGAATATACTGTATGTGAACATGACTACGGTTTAAAATGTAATTTCTCTTCTTGGAACCGTATGATATGGATGGCATCTTCTCCTAAGCATTAGGAGAGAAAGCAAACCAGAAACAAAAGAGAAAATGTATTTGGCTGCCAAGGAAAATGCAGTGAAATGCTTTTCATATCCGCTTCGAATGATTTGAAGCATTTACCGACAGTGGTTCTGCCAACTGGCCAATCCTTATTCAAAATCCAAAATAGTGAAGCATGATTTAAATGCTAGCATGCATTTTGGAAAAGACAATCGGTCCAATCCGCGGTATCTCCAAGAGCAGCTTGCGTGAACATTTAGGTCATTTTGGAAAATGAACTGCTTCGGTCTGTTGGAGAGCGTAGCTGTGGTCTAGGAACATGGCGAAGAAATCCTATTGAGTTTACTAATCTTTGTTGTTGTTGTTCAGTCGCTAAGTCGTGTCTGACTCTTTGCGACCCCATGGACCACAGCCCGCCAGGGCTCTCTTTCCCTCACAGACTCCCACCCTCTGCCCAAACTCATGTCTGTTGCATCGGGGACCCCATCCAGCCATCTCGTTCTCTGCTGTACCCTTCTCTTTTGGCCTCCTGTCTTTAATAATA